>SNQJ01S0016123.1:31201-68450 GCA_010110895.2 Picea sitchensis
GGACCTCCATCCACCACTAAAATGAGGGAAATATTTTCCTAGGTGACAGTGACAGATATTTCCAATTGTTACACAAGTATGGTGTCTTGTGGAAGGCTTTGCACAAGTACAAATCATGTGATAACATGACTAATAATAAAAAAATAAAGTTTAAAGAAAAATAAGGAAAATATATAAAATACTTTAGTTAATTAAATCATGTGAAACGAGATAATTAATAAGATGAAATGGAAAGAATATAAATCAAAATTTATGTTATTTTATATTAGTATGTGAAAATAATTATGATTATAATAAATTTTTTAATATTAATATATGTTTGGAAATATTTGGTAAGAATTATTTTTGTGTATGAGGTTAAATTTTGATTAAGAGTAGTATTTGGTTTTATGTATGGGGATTTTTTTTTAATAGTAAAACTTTGTGTAGTATATCTAAATACCATGAACTTGTGACTTAGAAAAGGTTGACACATCCTGAGTCACACTAGAGTGGACCTCTATTGTTAGTTATGACCATAAGGGATATTGTCTTTCTTGTGGATACTATTTAGGTTAAAACTACTTTTTGCCCTTGGAATAACATCTAAAATTGCTCTTGATTGACCAAAAATTCATCTTCCTCAAACTTAAGGAAACAAAACCCAAATGCCTCACATGATTGAAACTTTGTCTCCTTGTGAACCATTGATGAGTTAATCAAATGGGACAATTTCCCTTAAATAATAGTAATGAGCCATTGTGCATTTATGGATAAAAACCAATAAAAGTCGTCCTCGTTGCAAGCTAGCAACGAAGTTATGAAGAGTTTTTCCACCTTTCAAAAGCGTATATAATAAGAAATATGGAAATTAATAAAAAATTAGTTTGAATAATAATAATAATAATCTTAATCTAATTTTCGTCACGACCAAGCACACACTATATTCGTAATTTAACATCCGCCCAAAAAAAAATAAAAAATAAAAAACTATCAAAACACAATTTTAAATTTAATTTTTATTATTATAATATTAAAAAATACCATTAATTTGTTTCTAACCACACCTTAAAAACAACCTACCAAAACACATTTAACAAGTTCTAATTATTTATTTAGCATTATTTTCTAATCAATTCAATTAGTTATTTCATAATCAAATTGATTACTTTTTTAAAACTTATTAAAGGAAGAAAATATATTTGTTATATAAAAATGGCAAAATGTATTCATAAATTTAAGTAAATTAAATATGTTATATTTATAATTTTAATAAATAAAATAGAAAAAAAAAATATTATAAATTTCTTTTTAATCCCTAAATACATAATAAATTGTAAATTAAAACACATAAATACATTTATATTAATGTAACATATACCATTACAAAATTATACAAAATATCAATAAAATTTGAAATCTTCTATATTTATTTACATCCTTGCATTTATAACAATATATTACACTTTACGTTTTTAATTATTGATGCAGGAGCATCACTCCACATCAGTAGTGTGCCAGCCAGCCAACACATCCAACACACATTTAATGGAGAGAGGGAGAGGCGCAGCCCTCTCAATTTAGAAATTCGAAATTTCAATAAATTTTGTAAGGCTGTAAGAGCCAACCACACATCTGTTCAGGAAGTGGTTGAGGTTGCCTTAAATGGTAGCCTGCAACAAGCCTAGGACGTAGTCAGGACTGGGCATCCATTTATGTAATGTAGCCATAGGAGCCACTCTGTGATAGCGATAGCTCAGAGATGGTGGTTGAGGATAAGCTCATGAGAGCCCTCATTTTGTAAGGAGGAAGTTAGAGAATAATAGGACTCAAGGAGAGAGATAGGAGGAGAGACCAAAGCAAAGAGGTCTCGAGAGAGAGCTGAGACTTGTTACAGTACAGCCTTTGTAAACACCTTGTATAGGCATTTCTGAATTAATAGAAGAGCAGTTTTTCCTACCCTGAATTGTCTGTATGTGTTTGCATGTTTTTATGCATTCCATGCTTTGAATGCATAACTGGTGAAGCATTTCATAAGTTTCAATTTCTTCCTGTCTTAGAGTTTCCGAGTGGCAAGGAGTGCACATAGTCCACAAGGTGTGCGTTGACAGAGGTGAGACAACCTCAGGAAATCTCAAGAGGGATAACGTTGAACCCTCATCAACAAAGGTGCAAGGAGTGCACAGGAAGGAACTTTGTCTTGAGTTCAGGGAAGAAAGAACTACTGAAGGTTCTGGAGAGCTTTGCCAAGAGGGCATCAAGCGAGTGCATAGAGTGCACTAGGGAACTCTATTTCGAGTTCAGAGAGAAGAAGTGTCAAGGATAGATGCTTACAGAGTTGTTGAACACTCTGTAGGCTTTGCAAGGTGTGCATCAAGAAGAAGAATGCCAGGTGGGCGTAAGGAGTTTTCTTTTCCAGAAAACTTCTCGAATCTAAGTTATTCAAAATCTCAAGAGCACCAGGAGTTTGTGAGAGTGGACTTGTTCTAAGTCCATAAGCTCAGAAGAGAAAGCATAAGAAGAACGCACACAGAGAAAACCTTTCTAGGTTTCTAAGTTGACAAAGTTCAGGAGGGGAAGCATTTCTATAATGCAGACGAGACCCAAAGGAACGGGGCTCGCAAGAGGAAGAGTCGAAGGTCGAGACCTTCAAGACTTAGAAAATCTTCTAAGTCAAAAAGCCAAGAAATATCAGGAGGAAGAGCACAGTTGTTGCTGGATCAACACTAGGAAGAAAGATCTTAACCGTTGAATCTACATCCAGGCAGCAGGAGGAGAGTGCGTAAGGAGATGAGATCTGGACCGTCAGATCTAGCACCAAGGATCGATAGTCGTCGGATCCAAGAGAAGGTGCGAGGGGTTTAATCCCTGGGAAGCCACACAGAAGGATAGAACGGATGACAAAAACTTCGAGGGAGAAGTGTCGAGTTGCTATGAGCCTCCAGATACAGAAAAGGTGCGCGAGGTTTAAACCTCGTAATAGTAGAAGGAAGAGGACTCATCAAGTCCCAAAAGCATTAGGACTGTCAATTTTGGAGGATAGGTGGCAGAGATCTGGATCATTTCATGAATTCGGGGTTCATGAGTTTGGAGGGCAGACCAAATTCTTGGTTTTGCGAAGTCCTAAGTTGCGAGGAGCAGGGAAGGAGATCCAGACCATTGGATCCAAGCCACGGGAGAACCGTTGGATCAGATACTTCACGTGGTATTGCGTATCAGGGGTTTGAGGGTTGAAAGAGTTTCTTTTTGACAGCAGAAGTCAAAAAGTGCCGAGCGTCAAGGGCTCGTGCGAACACATGGCACATTCGTTAGGTGGAGACCATGTGGTTGACAGGTGGTGTAACAACAAATGCCCAGAGAAAGGTGGAAGTGGGTGATAGGTGGTGGACACATGTCACCTTGGAAGGAGCCAAACCATCGTTGACCTTTCGCGTTTCAGGGTTTCACAAAGGAGGAGCATGAGGGTTCAACACTCTAACTCACGAAGTTGCAAGTTGCAAGTAGTGATAAAGGAATCAACCCATCGTTGACTTATCATGCTTTGGGATTTCGTAAAGGAGGAGCACGAGGGCTCAACACTCCAACTCGTGAAGTCGTGAGTTGCGAGTAGTGCTAGCACTTAGCCCTAGTCGGTGGTTATGTGCGGAAGGTGCTAACAAGGAGGTGCCATACCCGTATCGCAGCTCGAGTATCGACATTTGGAGAAAGAGGAGTTGAGGGTCTTCGACTCACAAAATCACGAGATCACGAGTCATGAAGGGTGCTTGTGATAAGAGAAGGTTGTGGTCGGATGGGGATGTAAGGCTCGTGTCTGGTGTTAAGTGGCACAAGGTGGGCTGTCATGAAGGACCTATGGATTCGTTCAAAGGGTTCCAGCAGGATCCCGAAGAGCCATTTCGGTTCAGAAGAAGATCGATCCAGAGACCGGGAGTTAGAAGAACCCTCTCTTTGACCATGCTTATGGCCTTTAGTAGCCATCTTCTTCCCTTTGAATCTTTTGTTGTTGTTACTCTGCAACTGAGATCATTTCCTATATCTCCTACAGTCCACTCGACTGTCTATTTGTTGTTGCATCCTGCAACAATCTCTTCAATCCTCTTCATCTGAAATATACAGACGAAGTCCAAGCTCTGATACCACTTGATGCATCACCCCCCTACCTCAGCATGAGGGTTTTGCGACCTCCTGGTCTCTGGATCGATCTTCTTCTGAGACGAAATGGCTCTTTGGGCTCCTATTGGAATCCTTTGAATGAATCCACAGGTCCTTCATGAAAACCCGCCCTGCGCAACTTAACATCAGGCATGAGCCTTACATCCCCATGCGACCACAACCTTGCCTTAGCGCAAGAGCCCTTCGTGACTCGCGATCTCGTGAGTTCATGAGTCGAAGACCCTCGAGTCCTCTTTCTCCAAAATCTGATAGCCGAGATGCGATATGGTTATGGCTCCTCCTTGTTAGCACCTTCCACACATAACCACTGGCTAGGGCTATGTGCTAGCACTACTCACAACTCGCGACTTCGTGAGTTGGAGTGTTGAGCCCTCATTCTCCTCCTTTGCGAAATCCTAAAGCACAATAAGTTAGTGATGGGTTGACTCCTTTAGCACTACTTGCAACTTGCGACTTCACAAGTTGGAGTGTTGAACCCTTGTGCTCCTCCTTTGTGAAACCCTGAAATGCGAAAGGTCAACGATGGGTTGGCTCCTTCCAAGGTGATGTGTTTCCACCACCTGTCACCCGCTTCCACCTTTCTCTGGGAATTTGTTTTTATGCCACTTGTCAACCACGTTGTCCCCACCTAACGGATGTGCCACGTGTTTTCATGAGCCCTCGATGATCGGCAATTTGCGAATTCTGCAGTCGAAAAGAAACTCTTTCAAACCCCAAACCCCCGATAGCGATACCACGTGGAAGTTCTAATCCAACGGTTCTACCATGGCTTGGATCCAATGGTCTGGATTTCCTTCCCTTCTCCTCACAACTCGGGACTTCGCGAAACCAATAATTTGGTCTGCCCTCCAAACTCATGAACCCCGAATTCGCAAAATGATTCAAATATCTGCCACCTGTCCTCCAAAATGGATTGTCCTGATGCTTTTGGGACTTGACGATTCCTCTTCCTTATACTTTTATGAGGTTTAAACCTCGCGCACCTTTTTTGGATCTGACAACTCACGACAACTCGACACTTCTCCCTTGAAGTTTCTGTCTTTTGTTCTACCCTTCTGTGCGGCTTCCCAGGGATTAAACCCCTCGCACCTTCTCCTGGATCCAATAGCTATCGGTCCTTGGTGCTAGATCTGACAGTCCAGATCTAACCTCCTTACGTTCTCTCCTCCTGCTACTTGGATGTAGATTCGACGATCTGGATCTTTCTTCCCAGTGATGATCCAATGACAGTTGTGCTCTTCCTTCTGAGCTTTCTTGGCTTTTTGACTTAGAAGATTTTCTAAGTCTCGAAGGTCTTGACCTTCCACTCTTCCTCTTGTGAGCCCGATTCCTTTGGGTCTCGTCTATGTTATAGAAATCCTTCCCCTCCTAAACTTTGTCAACTCAGAAACCTTGAAAGCTTTTCTCTGTGTGCGTTCTTCTTGCGATTTCTCTTCTAAGCTTATGGACTTATAACAAGTCCACTCTCGCACACTCCTAGTGCTCCTGAGATTTTGAATAACTCAGGTTCGAGAAGTTTTCTAGAAAAGAAAACTCCTTATGCCCACATGGCGTTCTTCTGCTTGATGCACACCTTGCAGAGCCTACAAAGTGTTCAACAACTCCATAAGTGTCTCTCCTCGACACTTCTTCTCTTTGAACTTGAAATAGAGTTCCCTAGTGCACTCTATGCACTCACTCGATGCCCTCTTAGAAGAGCTCTCCAGAACCTTCAGTAGTTCTGTCTTCCCTGAACTCGAGATAGAGTTCCTTCCTATGCACTCCTTGCACCTCTGCTGATGAAGGTTCAATGTTATCCCTCTCGAGCTT
Source organism: Picea sitchensis (assembly GCA_010110895.2). Classification (NCBI taxonomy): domain Eukaryota; kingdom Viridiplantae; phylum Streptophyta; class Pinopsida; order Pinales; family Pinaceae; genus Picea; species Picea sitchensis. Next base: position 37,163 of record SNQJ01S0016123.1, read on the forward strand.
TCCTGAGGTTGTCTCACCTCTGTCAATGCACACCTTGCGGACTATGTGCACTCCTTACACTCGGAAACTCCAAAAAAGGAAGAAATTGAAACTTATGAAATGCTTCACCAGTTATGCATTCAAAACACGAAATGCATAAAAACATGCAAACACATACAAACAATTTAGGGCAGGAAAAACTGCTCTTCTATTAATTCATAAATGCCTATACAAGGTGTTTACAAAGTTTGGACTTTAACAAGTCTCAGCTCTCTCTTGAGACCTCTCTTCTCTGATCTCTCCTCCTATCTCTCTCCCTGAGTCCTATTATTCTCTAACTTCCTATTTACAAAATGAGGGCTCCCATGAGCTTATTCTCAACCATCGTCTCTGAGCTATCGCTATCACAGAGCAGCTCCTACGGCTACATTACATAAATGGATGCCCAGTATTGACTATGTCCTAGGATTGCTGCAAGCTACCATTTAAGGCAACCTCAACCACTTCCTGAACAGATGTGTGGTCGGCTCTTACAGCCTTACAAAAAATTTTGAAATTTTGAATTTCAAAATTGAGAGGGTTGCGCCTATCCCTTTCTCCATTAAATGCGTGTTGGATGTGCTGGCTGGCTGGCACGCTGCTGACGTGGAGTGATGCTCCTACATCATACTCCTCAGCTAGAAAAATCATGATCTCTTGATCATGAGCTCCTCTTCTCCAGTGTTGAAATCCACCTAGATCCCAAACTTTCCTGTGGAGCTATCCATCTGCTCCTCTTCTTTGTTGTTGCTACTGCTATTGATTTTCTTCTCTTGCAGGATCCCTTATGCTCAGATTCTCATTGCTGGTAGTCTCTGCTATTGAAATCGACATCAGCCTTATGATTTCTTCAATTACCTCTTCCAGCTGCTCAACTGGCTGGCTCTTTGTATGCAATCTTCTCTATTGCACTTCTATCTTCTCAGTTGGCATATCTGCCCGATCTCCCCTGCCATATTTATCTCTCTTTGTGGCACTAAGTGGCCACTCTGTTGTAGTCTCATTACTTAGTTGTTGCTTAGCTTCTTCCTGTGACAGCTTGACTATCACCACTCCTTGTGTTGGCTCAAGTCCAACTTTTTCCAGCTGCTCCTGGGATTGGTATGCTCCTCTATCTATCTCCAACTTGATCTGTTGGATGTGCAAGATTTTCACTATCACCCTCTTCTCCAGGGCTTCCAATTCTTCACACAGGTCAGCAAAATCCATGTTGTCTGCTTCCTCTTCTTCTTCTTTTTCTTCTTCTTATGCAACTTCCATTACTACAGTGATTTCCTGTCTAGCTTCCTAGCTGAAAATAAGGAGCCATTTTGTTGAATGCTCATCTTCTACTTCTTGGGAAAACATCAATGTTTGTTCCATTTCTTCCTCCATGACAGTTTATGCTGGTTGTCCTCCTGCTCTTGCTGCATCTACAACACATGCTCTGGCCTCAACTGGGTTGCTTGGTAGGAACACCTCTATTCCTCCAATGATCATAATTCTCTTATGATTCTCTCCTGTTAGCACTCCTTACTGATATGAACTCTCCTCTGAGTTCATGAGACTTTCAGACAGTCTCACCTCTTTCCCCTTGCCCACCTGGCAATTTGGGAATTTTCTGTTGCCCACCTAGCAGTCTATGAGATCGTTTGATCCCATCTCATTGCCCACTTGGCAATCCAAACTTTCACCACTGCCCCCTTGGCAATACGTGAGACCTTCCACTGATCTCTTTCCATTGCCCACCTCGCAACTTGAAAGTCCACTTCTTCCCACCTGGAAGTTTATGAGATCCTCTGTTAATCTCATACCATTTCCCACCTGGCAATATGATTTTTTGTTGATGTCCTCTTGACAGTCTATGAGATCCTCCAGTGATCTCATTCCATTTCCCACCTAGCAATTCGAAAATTCATCTCTGCCCTCCTGGCAGTTTATGAGACATGAAACTAATCTCTCTTCCTCATCACTGAGGGTTTCTCCAACTTCTGGCTCACAAATGAAAACCAGCTCTGTGTCACTGAGGTTTTCAGCATACCTCAGCCACTTCCTCAACTCTTGTTGTTATTTCCTAGCCAACAACTTTTTAATAGGCCATTTGGCTTTCCTGTTCAGAGGCCATTCGTACCTCCAGTCTACCTTCTCCTCCTGTTGCATCTTTAATGTCAGATGTTCCATTCTCGCCGTTATCTCAACGAGTTCTTTGTCCACCTCAACCTTGCTCTTCATCTATTGGCGATCCTCTCTTTGACCATGATTATGGCCTTCAGTAGCCATCTTCTTCCCTTTGAATCTTCTGTTGTTGTTACTCTGCAACTGAGAGCATTTCTAGTATCTCTTATAGTCCACTCGACTATCTATTTGTTGTTGCATCCTGCAACGATCTCTTCAGTCCTCTTCATTTGAAATACACAGATGAAGTCCAGGCTCTGATACCACTTGATGCAACACCCACTAGCTCATCACAAGGGTTCTTTGACCTCCCGGTCTCTGGATCAATCTTCTTCTGAGCGGAAATGTCTCTTCGGGCTCCTATTGGAACCCTTTGAATGAATCCATAGATCCTTCATGAAAACCTGCCCTGCACAACTTAACACTAGGTGTGAGACTTACATCCCCATTCGACCACAACCTTGCCTTAGCACAAGCGCCCTTCATGACTCACGAGTTCGTGAGTCGAAGACCTTGGACTCTTCTTTCTCCAAATGGCGATACCCGAGATGCGATACTGGTATGGCTCCTCCTTGTAAACGCCTTCTGCACATAACCACCGACTAGGGATAAGTGCTATCACTACTTGCAACTCACGACTTCTCGAGTTGGAGTGTTGAGCCCTCGTGCTCCTCCTTTTTGAAATCCCGAAGCATGATAATTCAGCGATGGGTTGACTCCTTTAGCACTACTCACAACTCATGAATTCATGAGTTGGAGTGTTGAACCCTCGTGCTCCTCCTTTGCGAAACCCCGAAATGCGAAAGGTTAGTGATGGGTTGGCTCCTTCCAAGGTGACATGTATCCACCACTTGTCACCCGCTTCCACCTTTCTCTGGGCATTTGTTGTTACGCCACCTATCAACCATGTGGTCCCCAACTAATGGACGTGCCACATGTTTGCACAAGCCCTCGGCGCTAGGCACTTCACGACTTCTGCAGTCGAAAAGAAACTCTTTCAAATCCCAAATCCCCAATACGCGATACCACATAGAGGTTCTGATCCAACAGTTCTCCCGTGGCTTGGATCCAACAGTCTGGATATCCTTCCCTGCTCCTCACAACTCAGGACTTCGTGAAACCAAGAATATGGTCTGTCCTCCAAACTCACGAACCCCGAATTTGCAAAATGATCCAGATCTCTACCACTTTTCCTCCAAAATGGACAGTCCTAATGCTTTCGAGACTTGACGATTCCTCTTCCTTCTACTATTACAAGGTTTAAACCTCGCGCACCTTTTCTGGATCCAACGGCTCACAACAACTCGACACTTCTCCCTTGAAGTTTTTGTTGTTCGTTCTACCCTTCTGTGTGGCTTCCCAGGGATTAAACCCCTTGCACCTTCTCCCGAATCTGACGGCTATCGATCCTTGGTGCTAGATCAGATGGTACAGATCTGACCTCCTTATGCGCTCTCCTTCTGCTGCCTGGACGTAGATTCAATGGTCCAGATCTTTCTTCCCAGTGTTGATCCAACAACACTTGTGCTCTTCCTCCTAAGCTTTCTTGGATTTTTGACTTAGAAGATTTTCTAAGTCTCGAAGGTCTTGACCTTCGAATCTTCCTCTTACGAGCCTAGTTCCTTTGGGTCTCGTCTATGTTATAGAAATGCTTCCCCTCCTGAACTTTGTCAACTCAGAAACCTTGAAAGGTTTTCTCTATGAGCGTTCTTCTTGCGCTTTCTCTTTTGAGCTTATGGACTTAGAATAAGTCCACTCTCACACACTCCTGGTGCTCCTGAGATTTAGAATAACTCAAATTTGAGAATTTTTCTAGAAAATAAAACTCCTTACGCCACCTGGCCTTCTTCTACTCGATGCACACCTTGTAGAGCCTACAGAGTGTTCAACAACTCTGTAAGTGTCTCTCCTCAACACTTCTTCTCTTTGAAATCGAAATAGAGTTCCCTAGTGCACTCTATGCACTCGCTCGATGCCCTCTTAGAAGAGCTCTCCATAACCTTCAGTAGTTCTGTCTTCCCTAAAATTGAGATAGAATTCCTTCCTGTGCACTTCTTGCACCTCTGTTGATGAAGGTTCAACGCTATCCCTCTTGAGCTTTCTTGAGGTTGTCTCACCTCTGTCAATGCACACCTTGCGGACTATGTGCACTCCTTGCATTCGGAAACTCCAAGACAGGAAGAAATTGAAACTTATGAAATGCTTCACCAGTTATGCATTCAAAACACGAAATTCATAAAAACATGCAAACACATACAGACAATTCAGGGCAAGAAAACCTGCTCTTCTATTAATTCAGAAATGCCTATACAAGGTGTTTACAAAGGCTGGACTGTAAGAAGTCTCAGCTCTCTCTTGAGACCTCTCTGCTCTAGTTTCTCCTCCTATCTCTCTCCTTGAGTCCTATTATTCTCTAACTTCCTCCTTACAAAATGAGGGCTCCCATGAGCTTATCCTCAACCACCGTCTTTGAGCTATTGCTATCACGGAGTGGCTCCTATGGATACATTACATAAATGGATGCACAGTCCTGACTATGTCCTGGGATTGTTGTAGGATACCATTTAAGGCAACCTCAACCACTTCCTAAATAGATGTGTGGTCGGCTCTTATAGCATTACAAAATTTATTGAAATTTCAAATTTCAAAATTAAGAGGGATGCGCCTCTCCCTTTCTCCATTAAATGCGTGTTTGATGTGCTGGTTGGCTGGCATGCTGCTGACGTGGAGCGATGCTCCTGCATCATACTCCTCATCTAGAAAGCTCATGATCTCCTGATCATGAGCTCCTCTTCTCCATTGTTGAAATCCACCTGGATCCCAAACTTTCCCATGGAGCTGTCCATCTTCTCCTCTTCTTCATTATTACTACTGTTGTTTCTTTGTTGCTCTTGCAGGATCCCTTCTTCTCAGCTTCTCATTGCTGGCAATCTCTTCTGCTAAACTCAACAACAGCCTTATGATTTCTCCAATTACCTCTTCTAGCTGCTCAACTGGCTGGCTCTTTGTATGCAGTCTTCTTTGTTGCACTCTTGTCTTCTCAGTGGGCATATCTGCCCAATATCCCCTGCCATATTTATCTCTCTTTGTGGCACTAAGTGGCCACTCTGCTATAGACTCTAGCTCTGCAGTCTCATTACCGAGTTGTTGATCAGCTTCTTCCTATGACAGCTTGACTGTCACCTCTCCTTGTGTTGACTCAAGTCCAACTTTTTCCAGCTGCTCCTGGGGCTGGTATGCTCCTCCATCTATCTCCAACTTGATTTGTTGGATGTGAAAGCTTTGCACTATCACCCTCTTCTCTAGGGATTCCAATTCTTCACACAGGTCAGCAAAATCCATGTTGTCTTCTTCCTCTTCTTCTTCTTCTTCTTCTGCAGCTTCCATTATTGCAGTGATTTCCTGTCCAGCTTCCTAGCTAAAACTTTTGAGCCATTCTATTGAATGCTCATCTTCTGCTTCTTGGGAAAACATCAGTGTCTACTCCATTTCTTCCTCCATGACAGTTTTTGTTGGTTGTCCTCCTGCTATTGTTGCATATGCAACACATGTTTTGGCCTCAACTGAGCTGCTTGGTAGGAACACCTTTATTCCTCCAATGATCAAAATTATCTTATAATTCTCTTCTGTCAACACTCCTTGCTGATCTAAACTCTCCTCTAAGTTCATGAGACTTTCAGATAGTCTCACCTCTTTCCCCTTGCCCACCTGGAAATTTGGGAATTTTCTGCTGCCCACGTGGTAGTACATGTGATCGTTTGATCCCATATCATTGCCCACTTGGCAATCCAAACTTTCACCATTTCCCCCTTGGAAGTACGCGAGACCTTCCACTGGTCTCTTTCCATTGCCCACCTGGCAACTTGAAAGTCCACTTCTGCCCACCTGGCAGTTTATGATATCCTCTATTAATCTCATGCCATTACCCACCTGACAATATGAATTTTCGTTGTTGTCCTCTGAATAGTCTATGATATCCTCTAGTTATCTCATTCCATTGCCCACCTGGCAATTCAAAAATTGATCTCTTCCCTCCTAGCAGTTTATGAGACCTGAAAATGATCTCTCTTCCTCATCACTGAGGGTTTCTCCAACTTCTGGCTCACAAATTCAAACCATCTCTGTGTCACTGAGGTTTTTAGCATACCTCAGCCACTTCCTCAACTCTTGTTGTTATTTCCTGGCCAACAACTTTTGAACAGGCCATTTGGCTTTCCTGTTCAGAGGCCATTCATACCTCCAATGTACCTTTGCCTCCTACTGCATCTTTAATGTCAGTTGTTCCATTCTCACCCTTATCTCAGTGAGTTCTTTGTCCACCTCAACCTTTCTCTTCATCTATTGGTGGTCCTCTCTTTGACCATGCTTATGGCCTTCAGTAGCCATGTTCTTCCCCTTGAATCTTCTGTTGTTGTTACTCTGCAAATGATAGCATTTCCAGTATCTCCTATAGTCCACCCAACTGTCTATTTGTTGTTGCGTCCTACAACAATCTATTCAATCCTCTTCATATGAAATATACAGATGAAGTCTAGGCTTTGATACCACTTGATGCAGCACCCCCTACCTCGGCACAAGGGTTCTGCGACCTCCCAGTCTCTGGATCGATCTTCTTCTGAGTTGAAATGGCTCTTCGGGCTCCTGCTGGAACCCTTTGAACGAATCCACAGGTCCTTCATGAAAACCTGCCCTGCACAAATCAACACCAGGCATGAGCCTTACATCCCCATGTGACCACATCCTTGCCTTAGTGCAAGTGCCCTTCGTGACTCGCGATCTCGCGAGTTCGTGAGTCGAAGATCCTTGAATCCTCTTTCTCCAAACGTCGATACCTGAGATGCGATATGGGTATGGATCCTCCTTGTTAGTGCCTTCCGCACATAACCACCGGCTAGGGATAAGTGCTAGCACTACTCACAACTCGTGACTTCCTGAGTTGGAGTGTTGAGCCCTCGTGCTCCTCCTTTACGAAATCCCGAAGCACGATAAGTCAACGATGGGTTGACTCCTTTAGCACTACTCGCAACTCACGACTTTGCGACTTGGAGTGTTGAATCCTCGTGCTCCTCCTTTGTGAAACCCCGAAATGCGAAAGGTCAGCAATGGGTTGGCTCCTTCCAAGGTGACATGTGTCCACCACCTATCACTCGCTTCCACCTTTCTCTGGGCGTTTGTTGTTACGCCACCTATCAACCACGCAGTCCCCACCTAATGGATGTGCCATGTATTTGCATGAGCCCTCGGTGCTCGACACTTCATGACTTTTGTAGTCGAAAAGAAACTCTTTCAACCCCCAAACCCCCGATACGCGATAACACGCAAGGGTTCTGATCCAACGGTTCTCCTATGGCTTGAATCCAATGGTCTGGATCTCCTTCCCTGTTCCTCGTAACTTGGGACTTTTTGAAACCAAGAATTTTGTCTGCCCTCCAAACTCACGAACCCTGAATTCGTGAAATGATCCAGATCTCTGCCACCTGTCCTCCAAAATGGACGGTCCTAATGCTTTTGGGACTTGATGAGTTCTCTTCCTTCTACTGTTACGAGGTTTAAACCTCGTGCACCTTTTCTGGATCCAATGGCTCACGACAACTCAACACTTCTCCCTCCAAGTTTCTGCTATCTATTCTACCCTTTTGTGTGGCTTCCTAGGGATTAAACCCCTCGCACCTTCTCCCAGATCTGACAGCTATAGTTCCTTGGTGCTAGATTTGACGGTCCAGATCTGACCTCCTTATGCACTCTCCTCTTGTTGCCTGGACATACATTCAATGGTCGAGATCTTTCTTCTCAGTGCTAATCCAATGACCATTGTGCTCTTCCTCCTGAGATTTCTTGGATTTTTGACTTAGAATATTTTCTAAGTCTCGAAGGTCTTGACCTTTGACTCTTCCTCTTGCGAGCCCAGTTCCTTTGGGTCTCGTCTGCATTATAGAAACGCTTCCCTCCTGAACTTTTTCAACTCATAAACCTCGAAAGGTTTTCTCTGTGTGCATTCTTCTTGCGCTTTCTCTTTTGAGCTTATGGACTTAGAACAAGTCCACTCTTGCACACTCCTGGTGCTCCTGAGATTTTGAATAACTCAGATTCAAGAAGTTTTCTGGAAAAGAAAACTCCTTGCGCCCACCTGGTGTTCTTCTTCTCGATGCACACCTTGCAGAGCCTACAGAGTGTTCAACAACTCTGTAAGTGTCTCTCCTCGACACTTCTTCTCTCTGAAATCAAAATAGAGCTTCCTAGTGCACTCTATGCACTCGCTCAATGCCCTCTTGGCACAGCTCTCTAGAACCTTTAGTAGTTCTGTCTTCCCTGAACTCGAGACAGAGTTCCTTCCTATGCACACCTTGCACCTCTGCTGATGAAGGTTCAATGATATCCCTCTTGAGCATTCCTGAGGTTGTCCCACCTCTGTCAACACACACCTTGCAGACTATGTGCACTCCTTACCACTCGGAAACTCCAAGATAGGAAGAAATTGAAACTTATGAAATGCTTCACCAGTTATGCATTCAAAACATGAAATGCATAAAAACATGCAAACACATACAGACAATTTAGGGCAGGAAAAACTGCTCTTCTATTAATTCAGAAATGCCTATACAAGGTGTTTACAAAGGATGGACTGTAACAAGTCTCATCTCTCTCTTGAGACCTCTCTGCTCTAGTATCTCCTCCTATCTCTCTCCCTGAGTCCTATTATTATCTAACTTCCTCCTTACAAAATGAGGGCTCCCATGATCTTATCCTCAACCACCGTCTCTGAGCTATCACTATCACGGAGTGGCTCCTATGGCTACATTACATAAATGGATGCCCAATCTTGACTTCATCCTGGTCTTGCTGCAGGCTACCATTTAAGGCAACCTCAACCACTTCCTAAACAGATGCGTGGTCGGCTCTTACAGCCTTACAAAATTTATTGAAATTTCAAATTTCAAAATTGAGAAGGTTGCGCCTCTCCCTTTCTCCATTAAATGCGTGTTGTATGTGCTGGCTGGCTGGCACGCTCCTGACGTGGAGTGATTCTCCTGCATCAATTATCATTTAAATTTCTTGATATATTTTGTCAAAGTACATGAATATACATCCTTACATTTATAACAATATATTACACTTTACATTTTTAATTATCATTTATATTTATTTACATCCTTACATTTATAACAATATATTACACTTTACATTTTTAATTATCATTTAAATTTCTTGATATATTTTGTCAAAGTACATGAATATGCATCCTTACATTTATAACAATATATTACAATTTACATTTTTAATTATCATTTAAATTCCTTAAATATTTTGTCAAAGTACATCTTCATGTTATTGTCCTCCCATATTATATTTTCCCACCAAATTTGATGGAAATATAGTCCTTTTGAATGGGGTAACCTCTCCATCTCCATCGACAATTTTCTCAATTTTGGACAATCCCTAATCTTCAGGACACGAAGTTTGGGTAGCATTCCTTCTTTCAAGACACCTTCATCACATGATAGTGTCACCATCTTAGGCAAGCCAATAAAATCCAACCTCTCTAACATTGAAAACCCCAATGCTTTTACGAAACTTCCTATCCCCAAGTCCCTAAGATTGTAGCATTTATACACTTTTAGAAATTTCAAATTTGGAAACCACTTAAAGGGAGCAAACTCTTCCACATTGTGACACCATTATTGGTTAAGATTCAACTTACAAGTTGTGTGCATACGAAATATTTGGGCAGACATTCAATTTGATTGTTCTAAAGTGACATTCTTTTGGAATCATGGGACAAACTATATGGGAATTCTTTGAGCCCTTAGCCTGCACGACAAAAATAATTTTCCTCCTCCTCCCCAATGTATATTTCCATATCCCTAATAATCGTCATGCACTTTTATTCTCCTCCATTTCTAGACATCAAGAGGTTTTTTAACATTTCCTTTGCTCTTCTTTTCAAAATCAACATTCTAAAACAATCCACGATCTATCAAAATCTTTGCATAGTTGCGTCTAAGGTCCATGTCCATTGAAATGGTTTCCTATTTTCTCTTAAAAAATCCATCAGCGATCCACATGTCATCCAATATCAAAAGATATTTCTTCTTATTTAGACTTGCAGACTACTTCATCTTCCTACTATCAATATCCGAAGTTTTGGAAAGTTATAAATTAATTGCCTCGGTTATATGGCCCTCCAAGTCACAAATTTTATAGTATTGAGAGACTATGACCCAAATCACAACATCAAAGGCATCACTCACCTTTTCTATGTTGTACATTGATTTGAGCATAGTTGTATTGTTGACCCCAACCATCCCAAACACACCAATTATGCAAAAATTTGGAGTTTATGCATTAATTAGCATCTGCAGTTGTGTCTCAGCAGATTAAATGTCCATTCCTACAATGCCCCACTATAGTATGGGTTGAAGTGTCTCATTTTTTGGTGGTTGTGCTGAGGAAGAGTCAATTTGCTCAGCATGAGAAAATATTGAAAAGAGAGTCAAAAACTCTTGAAGGATCTAATCAAATATTGCATTCCACTCTCTAATCTGTCTAGAAATTTTGGGATTGTAGAAGATGCAATCTAGACACCGTTTTTATAGATAGGACCTATCAATGAGTCTTGTCGCCTATCCAATCTCATCGTGCATCCTCTCCAAACATATTGAGATGGAATCAGGTGACGTTCTATGCAAGTTTTGAAATACATTGCAGATATCTTGTAAAATTAGCTTCATATTGTTTAATTTATATTACAGAAGGCCACAATTCTGGTCGATGTAATAACCATGTTTCCCCTAGTCTATAAATATAAGTATTATCATGACAAAACTATAAACATACCTATTATGTGATCGTGGGAAAACAATGGACCTTCATTTATTTTGTAATGTGCATATTTGATTATTAATGAAACAAAGAAATGTTGAACTATTCTTGAATGGATTGCCTTCATAGGTTACAATGCCATGAGGAGAATGGTGCTAGAGGGAGGAAATGACTAGTTGAGATGACTCTACTAGGAAGTAACTTGTCTAATTAAAATAATGAAAACCTGAAGCATCCTCAGACCTGGAAACTGATTATCAGTCAGGGAGTATTTGGAATAGTTCCCTTGGAAAATTAAGGATGGGCAAAGTACCCTCAAGAAACTTCTAGAATGACTCGCGAGGTATTGAGGGAAAAGACACGAAAAGAAGGGCAAATGTATAGAGAAGAGACACACATGGATGGGTTTCAACTTGGGAGCGTTGAAATTAGACAAAGGGACAGATTTGGTTCAGGTAACAAAAAGAGAAGAATTATCAGATACTCCCTAAAAAATATTGCAAAAACCCTCTCGTGGCATTGTACCCTGGCTCAGGCATGACCGACTGCTATGAAAAATGGTGCAGCTCGCCTATGGTTGGGTGGAGAGTGTCACACCCTTCAGCAGTTCCTACATGCTTCCTTATTTATAGATAAGCATTTATTTTACTATGTATGTATTAGATTGAATTTATGGTGCAGGAATGCTTGCAAAGAAATGTTGAATATGAATGCTTGATTTACGAGCTTGTTGTGTATTCCTTCAAAGATATTTATACCTATATGAGACATAATTGTATCGAATTGCATAAGCGTACCTTTGTGGTAGTAATAATGTTGATTGGTCTGGTAGTTCTCGATTCTAACAAATGATAGAATGGCAGGGAAGGCATTTTTTATTTGCTTGTCGATTGTCTCTACTTTTAGTAAGAGCTACTACAACTATTTTAATTGTGTTAAATTGTAAACTATGGATATTTAGAACCAGTCTCTTGTATTTTTCAAGTTAAATGACAAACCAGGGCTCCTACATATCATGTACATAATCATGATCTTACATATATATATTTATATGTATATATAGTCTTGTATTAGACCCCTGTGAGAGGTGATGCCTTTGGTTGCGATGAAGCGAGGTTACCATGGAGATTATTGGAGTAATACAAGAGCTCTTGAAAGCTCGATAGGCCCCAAAAGGGGACTTAGGAGATTTTCCCATAAAATTGGTCGATTTCCCAAGCCATGAACTACTTTTCCCTATGAATACCTTTGTTTCTAAATCAAGAGGATCCAAAGCCATTGGATCAGCGTGATGGGTAGATTCAAGCAATTCATTAGGGAAAATATCCTCATTGGAAGAAAATGGATGAAAAAGTGGGAAATAACTAGGAAATGCCAATGACGATGAGATCAAATAAAGGAATGAGGGTCGTCATATTAGTTGGGAGAAGCTCAGATGAGATCCGGGCCATCCGTTCTGAAATTATCATCAATGGGAGTCGGTAGTTGGATGGAGTTAATCTCAACTAGAGGTCATCTAAGTCTAGGGATGAAAATCTAGACCGTCGATTCGGTGGGAGAATCATCGATGGAATCTGGGTCATTGATCCTTTAAGAGGCCCCTCGATGGGATCTAGCTCATTGAAAGGCCATGTCTTCATTGGGGATTATACGAATGAAACCCAATAAGGTATGCCCAAAATGGATCGACGATGATAAAGGCCTAGGATCAAACAAGGACTGTTGATAGGTTAAAGCACTTAATCGTAACCATTGATTGGGGTAAGTTCCACCCCAATATGAGGAGTAGACATGATTTCATTCTGATATGGTTTGTCAGTTTGACACCCAACATGGCTATGAAGTGCCACCCGTCGACTTCCAACAGTTCGAGGGGATAATATTGGATTCCAATGGACATTTGAACCCATGAGGATTGCCTTAAAATCCTGGTCATTGGATCCAAAGTTTCCTCGATCTAACCATTCTTCATAGTTCACTGAACCTATGTCATCATCGAGACTTACAAAGAGGTTAAGGTTATGTGTATGGAAAGTATGTCGATGATGATAAATGCATTGGTGAAACAAAAAAAATCATTGATATGTTAATAGGGAGGAGTTGATATTAGTCGTAGATCACCTTGGAGTCCATTCTAGTGAGGAATGGGAATTATGACATCAATATGACATGGCATTCCAACTCAAAAAATAGTGTGTCTTCGGGGTGACATGTTTCACCCTAGGGGTGGCCCAAGACTAAGGTTCATCTGAGAAGGGGGGAGGGAAACCTTATGAAATTGCCATTTACCTAGACCATTGGATCTGGAAACTATAATATCCTAGTCATTCGTCAGAGTAGACTAGTCGAAGGGTGGCACCGATGATTTGGACCATTGGATATGGAAGCTATCAGATCCTCTCCATTCGTCGAAGAATACTAGTCAGAGAGTGGAACACGATACTTCACGAAAGATCCCAACGATGACAAGAAAACCTCAACGATGAAGGGGATAGGTCACGTCTCTTGGTTGCTCAACCCCAGAGTCTATGACAATGAATATAACCACATCAAACTCCATTTCACCCATGATTGGGTCCACGTGTCACAAGAGATCCATACCACGTGTCAACACAATTCATAGTTTTGATACATTGGAAAGGTTAAATCCCTCGCCCCATGTGTCATGTCAGGTGGTATGATGTGGCAGTACCACATATTTGGGTCTAGATGAAGGATAGGAGAGGTGTCAAAGATATTTAGACCATCGATCGCAATTCCTAGATAATCCTTGGATAAGGATCAACATTGATAGAGCCATCATCGTCGAGACTGGTAGGATAGTTGATCAGAGACCTCGTGAAAGGAAAACCATAACGAAAACACATACATTGATACCAATCAAACACATTGATCTGGAGGACCCAAAGGGGCTAGGTGGAAAGAGCCAAGTCAGTGCCACATATAAGATCATGTTTGATAGGGAGCCACATGGATGCCACGTGGCAATGAGTTGGCCTTTGGTCAATGAAGGCCAAGAACTTTGAGATGCCATAACTTTCGATCTAGAGCTCAGTTTTGGGAAAAATTATAGTCACTAGAAATATCTTTATGATAAGAAGAACATAGTGCTATCGAAAGGAAATCATGAGATGGATTAAAGGAATGAAATTTTAATACCTCGTTCCGCTAAAACTTAACTAGGGGGTTGGGTGTATTATAGAGTGGTATCGGAGTAGGAAACTACACTTGGCCTGCTAGGGCTCACGAAAGAGTCAAATAAATTGTATTACAAATTTATAAGGGGGGCTACACTACCCTACCCTATTCATAAGGGCCTAATAATGCCCAACCATATAACCAAGCACTTAAGTCTTTGAGTTATTTACCATGTTCTCCAAGAGGTATTTCCCCCGTAGCATACCGAGAGGTTGGGAGGTGGTAATGAAACCACCCTCGAGAGTGCAGTTGTGGCCTTATTGACCACTATGTGTCCCTTAGAGGATATTCAAAAACCACCAACATAGAGTAACATTTGTATTAACTCACATGTGATTTATGTGTGCGCTTTTGATCGGAACCTTCGATCTTTAACTGTAAACCACGAATATTGTCACGATGTGGATTGTTGAACTAAATTTGATAAACGATCATGATTTTAACTTACTCACCGGGAAATTGACCATGAATTCCACATATTTAATGCTAGATTTTGATCGACCTTTTGATCGGACAAATCTTGATTCACGACTTTACCTAGCTTGTGGAATTCAATGAATTTTGCACTATGTATAATAAATAATATCCAAAATCTCAAGACGGATGATGTCCCTGCACCACAATCAATAGGAGTTATTTAAAACTTATTACTGAAAAGAGGGATGAAGTTATATGTTGCTTTTGCATGATTAAATTTGGACTATATGATGTTGATGCTTACTAAATTGATGAATCTAAATTTCGTTTTACAAAATATTACCTATAAGGTATGCAAAGAACACCTCAAGTTGATACTTCAAGTGTTGAGAGAGCACAACCTCTATGTAAAGCTTAGTAAGTGTGTCTTTTTCCAAAAGAAAGTCCATTTCTTAGGATTTGTTACCTTGGAGAAAGGAGTGGCATTTGATCCTAATAAGATCAAAGCCATTATGTATTATATGAATGAAACCCATTAATGTATTCCCAAAATGGATTGACGATGATAAAGGCCTAGTATAAACTGAGGATCGATGATCGGTTAAAGCACTTAATCATAACCGTTTATTGGGGTAAGTTCCACCCTAATATGAGAAGGAGTAGATGTGATGCCATTCTAACATGGTGTTGGCACAGGGGCAGACCCAGGGTTCAATGCTACAACAATGCTCCAACAAAACCCTAACTACCAGCCCTTTCGGCAACACCTGCAAAGAAGATGAAGTCTCACCTGAGGTAGAGAAAAGGGTGGTTGTAGGACTCAGATGTCTACAACCTTAGCTGGGACATAGATCTATGATTGTACTACTTCATAAAGCACTTAGCATTGTCAGTTCATCAATATGTAACTAATATCTACTCCGCATATCAAATAGAGCTTTGCAACACTTACTCAGATCTGATGTATCTAAGCACTTAACATAAAGAAATAGATCATATCTATAAGATTCAAGCACTAAGCACATTCATATAGGTCATATCTAGCATTCATATACATCATTGCACAAAGCATGAGAAGATTCAAGTATCTCTTATCAAAGCACTTAGCAAGAGAAGACATAAACACATCAAAACAAAGAACAAAGTAGGACAACATAGTATTTACGTGGTTCACCCCCACCCTGGGGCTACTTCCACCAAATCTTCTTATTTATTGTATTTAGTCAATTGGTTACATGCACAGAGCCATCAAAACCCTACTCCGCCAAGGACAGGAGATCTGTGCACCTCACTAGATCCTCCTTCCTCGCGTTGTAGCACAAAGCCTTCCACAGTCTATTACAACCAATTTCACTTAGCTCTAAAATCCTCTCACAGTTATGCACAAATCAATTACAATCCTTCAGTCACATATATCTAGCACTTTTCTCATGGGCCGACATCCCATTCTCGTTACATAATCCCAAAAACCCCAAAAGGACCCAAAAATGGGCCGAGATCCCATGATCTCCGCTTCGTCTTGAGCTCCTCCTTCGATAGGCTATCAAAGTCCAAAATAGGTCAACATGACCAAGAATCTCCCAAAAATTGGTCAAGGGCCAACAGGCCCCCAACACTCACCTGTGACTCATCCCGCATCACTCTGGTCTGGGTAGTTCTGCTTCGAAAGCCTCAAGCTTGGCTCAAGATACTTTGACTTGCTATTGTGCTACAACCTCTTGCTTGGTGAACTCCTGGATCACTGCATCATTCATGATCCCTTCTAGGCATTGTTCTCCTGCATCAACAACCTTCTCTAGCTCTGCTCTATGGATTTCAACCTCTGTGAACAACTGGCATGCCTTATCTTGTACTGGTTAGATCCATTGAGTTACTTCCAAAACTCTGCTTTGAATCATATGGATCTGTTGTTGGGTGGTGCATTTCCCTTCAGACCGCTTCATTCTTTCTAGCGCTCACAGAGCTTTCAGTTGTGCCTGTAGTGTGTTTGTGTGTTTCTTCGCTTCATGGAGCTGCGACTCCAGTGCCTGGAACTCTGGATTCTCGGTGAGGTTATCATATGTTTGGGCACTACGGTTACTCAACTGGTTTCATTCTAGGGCATGGGATTTTAATCTGTCAAATGCGTTGCAGGCAGTTCTTTCCCTTAGGTCCCTTATGTCTTGTAGGGTCTCAGGCATAGTGTGTATTTCCAAATATGTGATGCGTTGTTGTAGTTGTTGGATCACTTCTTCAAGTTGCGCCACTTGTTGTGGAACTTGCTCTTTGGTCTTTACTTCTATGACTGTCACAGAGAAAAGTGCTATGTTGACCATTTCCTTTACTTCGAGTTGCTCCATGAACAACTGTTCCTTGCTTTACTACAACTGTGATTTTTCTTCATCCCAGTTCACCTGGAGAGCAAGTTTTTCTCATTCTACAATGCTGCGTTTTTCTAGAAGGACTCCCTGTACTTGTGCCAAATCTTGGGTGGCTTGCGTTGTTTCTTCCTATGATCTTCGAAGGGCAGCTTCAATTGTATTAGCAAGCTGGTGGAGTTGAGCTGGCTCATCTCCTGATTCTGGTGTTCCCAATGGCAGAGGCACAACGGAAACTGTACGGCTGGACTGTAGTGCTTGTTGAACCCCTGGGAGTTTGACCTCAATCCTATTTTACATCTCCTCCTTCTTAGCTTCTTGCTTCTCTGATATCTCTAGTGAAGCATCATTCAGGGTTTCTACGATGAAATCAAAATCATCAGGAGTGAGTGTCTTCTGCGTATTAGTTACAACGGGCTTCGGTTTCTTTCGGGAAGAAGGCTCCAGGGGAATAACCTTCCTTTTATTCAATGGTTCCTCCTCCTCTCTGGGCGGTGTTACTTCGCCTCTCTTCTATTCAGCTTATGTGCCATCTATCTCTTCACCATCACCCCCTTGCTCCAGTGATATGGAAGCAGTCTTCACTGAGCCACTTCTTAAATCATGTACTTCTTCAGTCTTCTTTGTCTTGCTAGGTCCGGTTGTATCCTACACAGTTCCTGGGCTGCCTATGTTGGATATCTCTACAGGGTCTACTGGAATAAGGATGGTTGCCGACCATTACTTGGTGATCTCCTTCAAGTCATCCTCCGTCACCTTGTATTACGACTGCAGTTGTTGCGTATGTCCATCGGCGCGCATTGTAATATAAATAAAATGTTGATCGGCGTTGGATTTCATCAAAGGTCGGAACCTATGTAAAGTATTTAGGGTCATGTGAGTCTCAGATTGTATGGTTGTCTTTAGCTAATTGTAGTAGGTATGAAAAACAACATTGGACTACCATTGTTTATTCATATCATTTGAGTACCACATTGTACTGAACTTTGTGGCCAGTGGTTCAAATGGCTCGATGTCCGGGAAGGTCGCACCTTCCAGCATCTCCCAGGCAATAAAAGAGATCAGGATCAATAGCCAACTGAAATGAAATTTGTATCCTTGGTCTCGTGCTTCTCTATAGTCAATTTCTAATTGGTTCACTAGGTACTTCGCCCAGTTCATCTGAAGTCCTTCTACGCACTTCCCTGCGAAGTCGACTACGAAACTGGTGACTTGGGTGGGTTGGTTCTTTCATACTAACTTTCCTACAATCAACTGATAGGCGAGGCACACTGTGCCTCTCTGGATAGAATATACCTTGTAGCCTCACGTTCCCTTCTCGACATCCCATAAGTTTTCTTTATCCTCTGTGCGAGAGCGCGATCCATGGTTTTTCTAGGATAGAAATCTTGTGGTTCAGGGCCTTGCATACTCAGCCCTGTGACCTTATTGATCAATGTTGGATCAATAGTGATATGACATTTTAACCATAAATAACCACCAGGATAACAAGATAGCAGCATATTGACACAATCATTGACCTCCTGGTGTCTTCCGAAGTGAGGAATCTTCATGACGTTGAGCAGTGTGGACTTCGCAAGGTTCATAGTCCACGATTGAGGGATTATCTTAGAATTATTTCCCTTTGTTCTGGTCAGGTACTTATGTGGGACGAGCATGTTATAGACCTTCCTGTTGCCGAGGTTGAAATCGCTAAACTTCAACACCGCAATCTATTATTAGACTGTGTGAATTGTGCACATCCCCTTCGGGAGGTACGTAGTGACCAAGGTGTACTCAAAGTATCTAGGCACATTGTCTCAATTTATTGTGTCACTTAGAGGTGGTAGATAAGTGGATAATATGCTCAGGATCAATTTGGCATTCGTGAGATCATCCTTGTGCTTGGTTTGCTTCTCATATGATGGTTGGGATGGTCCGGCTCGAGTAGTTGACAGAGAGGCTAGAAGTCCTCTCATCAACAATGCTTGTACACCTATAGACAATCCTCTCTTTGACATGACTCTTTCAGTCATCAAGTCAAGGAGTACTTCTGTCACTAATTCTTTAACTGCAGTGAGCTCGTCAGACATACGTGCTCGGGATTAATGATATCGGTTTCAACATTAACTCAGACACTGTAATGAAATAGATGTCAATGAGGTGATGATTACTGTGCAATAGAAACTTAGTTTGCGGGCTCAAACTCTCAATTAGAAAAAGTGTTCTCAGTGCATGGCGTGATTGGATAAATAGGTAACTCGACAACGGTTCGCTTGCAATGGGCATGAAGTCTTCATTAACTATGTTATGTCTGTTGTGGCATGGTCCAATGGTCTAGTGGCAAACCATAACTGTCTTTCTATCTATTCGGAACGTCACTCAAACGGTTATAATTCCCCCAATGGCTATATTTCTTCGCCACGGTGAAGTTCCATGTGTCGTTGTTCTGATATCCTGACGAAGCTCCAATTCTGCAAATTTTCCTTCTGTGAGGTTCCCTCTGGAACCTTTTACAACTTTTCTATCTTAGCTCTCTTTTTACTTAGTTTCCTAGCCTTCTTTCCAGTGAGCTTCATCTCGGTATGTCTTTTTCCATTCTGATTCTTATCTCTTTGGACATATTCACTTCACGGTGTTGAGATTCTTTCCTAGGATTCAAGGGTAATACTTATTCTTTATCTGGGGTAGGGACTTCAGTCTTTTGTGGGTCCTCTAATTTTCTTGAAACTTCGACATCCGGGTCTATGGTGTTAAATAGCTTCGATATGTTATCCTATTCTCCAATCAAGTGTGTGATCCTTCTAGTCATGAAATCTTTTAACTCTTGCTTCTTCTGTTCTAAGACTTCTTGTTCTTCCTTTCGTCTGGCTTGATCTCTGTCAATCCAAGGTTTTCCCAGTAACATGGTAAATGGGGCATTTTCCTCAATAAATTTAATAATCTCAAAATCTTCTTCTGTTGAAGTTCGATTGGCGTGCATGGGTATCTGAGTGAGCTTTCCAGATAGGTTTACCAATTTTCCTCTGAATAATCCTATTCCTCCCAGTGATGGAATCATAGTAGGATTCCCTACAAGTTCCCAAGTTCATTCTGTCATGATATTCACATGTGTTTCCTCATCTAGAACATAGTCAATGTCGAAGTCTCCTATTATTTCTTCGATGCATTCATTTATTTAAAGATCTTTGATAATCCAACATGTCGGTGGTCATTCAATTTCTTTTATTTGTAGCAATATTTTCTCTGATTCTTTCTGGGGTTCTGCTATTTATGGATATTCCTTAGGGTTTTCTTGATTCAGATTCATTCCTTTAGGCTTAGCAATCATTCTATGGAAATCCAACACTTCATGGTCCATAGCTTTGCAACAAAGGCAACTAGGTCTTTTCCCCAGACATTCCTTAGCAAGATGTCCCAGTCTTATGCAAGTGTAACAGAGGGTTAATCCTCTCTTTCTTTTAAATGATCCCCAGCTTCCCTTGTACTTCACACTAGGATTATAGGAGCTAACCTGCAACAAATTCTTTCTAGGATCCCACATTCATTTGTTAGTCCAAACACTCTTTATATGCATAGGTATAACATATCTTTCACTATTCTTATCATATCTATTCATATCAAACTTTCTTTCATCTATTAGTGCCCTAGTTTTCAATCTAGGACAAAATCTATTAACCATACCTAGATCCATACTTTAGAAACAAAAAATTCCGCTAATCTTACTTTTACAGAGCATAAAGCTTTCAGATCTAGAACTTTTCACTATTCTTACCTTTATCAGAGCACAGAACTTACAGATCTTACCTATTTTCTTCAGATCTGACCTCTCCTCTTGGCACAAAGATTTCACAATTTCAGGTCGAATCTTTGCGCAAAGCTTCTTCTTTCTCAGTTCCTAGCAATCACGGTTTCAGGTCCCGGCAATGGAACCATTTGTTGGCATGGGGGCAGACCCATGGTTCAATGCTACAACAATGCACCAACAAAACCCTAACTAACGACCCTTTTGGAAACACCTGTGAAGAAGATGAAGTCTCACCCGAGGTAGAGGCAGGGGTGGTTGCAGGACTCAGATGTTTGCAACCTTAGTTGGGACATAGATCTGTGATTGTACTACTTAATAAAGAACTTAGCACTGCCATTTCATCAATATGTAACTAATATCTACTCTGCAGATCAAACAGAGCATCACATCACTTACTCAGATCTGATGTATCTATGCACTTAGCATAAGGAAATAGATCATATCTAATAGATTCAAGCACTAAGCACATTCATATAGGTCAGATCTAGCATCCATATACATCATTAGCACAAAGCATGAGTAGATTCATCTATCTCTTATCAAAGCACTTAGAAAGAGAAGACATAAACACATCAAAACAAAGCACAAAGTAGGACAACACAGTATTTACGTGGTTCAGCCCCACCCTAGGGCTACGTCCACCAACTCTTCTTATTTATTATCTTCATTCAATCGTTTACATGCACAAAGAAATCAAAACCCTACTGCGCCAAGGACAGGAGATTTGTGCACCTCGCTAGATCCTCCTTCCTCGCGTTGTAGCACAAATCCTTCCACAGTCTGTTACAACCACTTTCACTTAGCTCTACAAGCCTCTCACAGTTATGCACAAAGCATTTACAATCCTCCAGTCACATAGATCTAGCACTTATCTCATCGGCCTTTCTGTCCTTTCTTACATTGCCTAGACTTCTATTTATATATTACAAAAGTGGGCCTAAGCATGGGTAAACCCATGGGCCAACATGCCATTCTCGTTACATAATCCCAAAAACCCAAAATGTACCCAAAAATGGGCCAAGATCCCGTGATCTCCGCTTTGTCTTACACTCCTCCTTCGACAAGCTATCGAAGTCCAAAATAGGTCAACATGACCAAGAATCTCCCAAAACTTGGTCAAGTCCCAACACATGGTCTGCTAGTTCGACACCCAACATGGCTAGGGAGTGCCACGCATCGACCACTAACATATCAAGGGGATAATATTGGATTCCACTGGACGTTGGAATCCATGAGGATTCGCTTAAAATCTTGGTCATTTGATCGAAAGGTTCCTAGATATAATCATTTGTTGGAGTTCACTGAACCTATGTCGTCGTCAAGACTTACAAAGAGGGTAAGGTCATGTGTATGGAAAGGATGTCGATGACGATAAAGGCGTCGAGAAAAAAACAAGAATTGTTATCTGCTAATAGGAAGGAGTTGATATCAGTCATAGATTGCCTTGGGGTCCATTCTAGTGAGGAATGGGAATGATGACGTCAATATGACACGGCATTCCAACTTGGAAGCCAACATGTCTTGGGGGTGACATGTGTCACCCTAGGGGTGGCACAAGAGCAAGGGTGATATGAGAAGGGGGAATTAGGGAAAAGTTATGAACTCTCCCTTTACCTGGAACATTAGATTTGGAAACTATCATATCCTAGTCATTTGTCGGAGTAGACTAGTTGAAGGGTGGCACCTATGATTTGGATCATTGGATCTGGAAACTATCATATCCTATGCATTATTCAAAGAATACTAGTCGGAGAGTGGAGTGTGAACCTTCATGAAATATCTCAACGATGACAAGAAAACCCCGACGATGAAGGGGATAGGTGGCGTCTCCTGGTTGCTTGATCTCGGAGTCTTGCGACGATGAATATAACTACGTCAAACTCCATTTCACCTATGACTGGGTCCATGTGTCAAAACAAATCCATGCCACATGCCAACATGATTCAATGTTTTGATACATTGGATGGGGTAAATCCCTCTCCCACGTATCATGTCAGGGGGTATGATGTGGCAGTGTCATGTATTTTGGTCTAGATGGAGGATAAAAGAGGTGTCTATGAGATTTATACCATCGATCGCTAGTCCAAGAGAACCATTGGATCGAGATTGGCACTGATAGAGCCATCATCGTCGAGGCTGGTAGGATAGTTGACTAGATATCTCATGATAGGAAAACCCTGATGATGATGCGTACATTCAGACCAATCAGAATCATTGATATGGAGGATCCAAAGGGTCCAGGTGGCGAGATCCAAATCAGTGCCACATAGAATAGCATGTGTGATAGGGACACATGTGGATGTCATGTGGTAGTGATGTGGCCTTTGGTCAATGAAGGCCAAGAACTTTGGGATGCAATCACTTTCGATGCAAAGCTCAATTTTGGGAAAAGTTATAGTCGCTAGAAATCTCTTGATGAGTAGAAGAAGGCGGTGATATCGAAAGGAAATCTTGAGATGGATTAAAGGAATGAAATTTTAATACCACATTTCTTTAAAAGCTAACTATGGGGTTGGGAGTGTTACAAAGTGGTATGAGATAAGGAAACTACACTTGCCATGATAGGGCTCACGAAATAGTCAAATAAATTATCTTACAAATTATAAGGGGGAGGGTGCACTACCCTACCCTATTCATAAGGGACTAATAACACCCATCCATATAACCAAGCACTTAAGTCTTTGAGTTCTTTACCACATTCTCCAAGAGGTATTTTTCTCATAGCATAGAGAGAGGTCGAGATGTGGTAATGAAACCACCCTCAAGAGTGTAGTTATGGCCTTATTGAGCACCATGTGTCCCTTAGTGGATATTCAAAAACTACCAGCATAGAGAAAATTAACTCATGTGTGATTTATGTGTGCATTTTTTAGCGGAACCGTCGATCTTTAAGTGTAAACCACGACTATTTTCACGATGTGGATTGTTGAACTAAACGTAATAAATGATCACAATTTTAACTTACTCACTGGGAATTTGACCATGAATTCCACGAATTTAACAATGGATATTTATCTACCTTTTGATCTAATGGTTCTTGATTCACGACTTTACCTAGGTTGTGAAATTCAATGAATTATGCATTGTGTAAAATAAATAATGTTTGAAATCTCAAGATTGATTATGTCCCTACACAACCATCAACAGGAGTTATTTAAAACATATTACTAAAAAGAGGGATGAAGTCATATGTTGCTTTTGCATGATTAAATTTGGACTATATGATGTCAATGCTTACTAAATTGATGAATCTAAATTTCATTTTAAAAAATATTACCTATACTGTTCATAAAATTGTGGATAATCAACTAGCATAAATTGTTGATCATCAACACTGAACCAGTCAGTGGTTTCCCAGAAAAATCTATAAGTGGAAGGATGGTGACACACCATGAGTGGGGAGAGAGTTCCCATAACAAAGAAGACGAATCTGATGAAAGGAGGGTGGTAGAAACCCCTCCAAATCTAGTCGATACTATGAGGAGTCTCGTGGTAGAGTTGTAAAGCGTTAAATATGAGAATGATAGGATGATGAAAGAGATGGAAAAACAAAATAAATTAAACACAATCCTACTACAAATTATGTCAAATATATAGAGACAGTTACAACATGGACCAACAGCCAGTAATGTGGACAAACACCGGCCTGCGAAAACCCAGAGTCAACCTGACATACATAGGAATGGCCCTGAAAGCAACAATACAAGAATAAACACTCCCAAGAAGGCCCAACATGGAGCCAAGAGGCATGCCAAAGTCAAATATGCATCTGAAAATTCCTTTAGTGAAAGAGCAGAAAGTTCCAGGGAACTATCCAACAATGATACTAGTTCACATTATCAGAGGAAAAGAAAGAATATGAAGCACTCCAAGGGCGATGACCCTGAAGAATTTAAGAAATCCAAGCCACCCACTTTTGATGGGGGAATCAAACAGAGGAAAGAAGCAAAATCCTGGCTACTTAGCTTGAAGAAGTATTTCAGAGTTCATGATTACTCTAAAAACTTGAAGGCTTGAATAGCCATATTTAATCTCAATGGAAAGGCATTTATTTGGTGGGAGGACCTTAGAAATGTAAAGGAAATCCAGGAGAAGGAGTTGTCTTTGGTTACATTTGAGAAATATTCCAAGAAGAAGTACATATCTGAAAGGTACTATGATGAAAGGACTAAGGAGTTCTATGAACTCCAGTTGGGACAACTCACCATAGATGAGTATATCAATAAAATTATGGAATTATTGAAGTACGTAACCCATATAAAATGTGAAAAGGTGAAAATGCAGTGATTTCTTAATGGGCTATCACAATCCTTCCATAACAGGATTGATTTTGATGAACCTAAAACCTTGGAAGATGTCATTCGGAAGGCTAGGTATTCCTATGAACAAATCAACCACAAGGAAGAATGTCCCAAGGACTGGAAGAAGAAAGGTAAAATGGGATTCAAGAAGAAGGGGGATAAGCCCTCAAGGTTCAATAACTATGGGAAGAGTTCTAGGATGAGCCTAACCACTAAAAGTGTGGATCAACAAAACTTTCTAGCTCATAGTGGAAATAAAAACTTCCGATCATCCCCTAGAAGGACTGAGAGTACAAATAAAGAACCATTGAAATGTTTGAGTTGTGGGGAAGCACATTTACTGATGTATTTCCCTCATAGGAAACCAAATAGTAGGAGGGTTTATAACATACAAGAGGCTACCATGGTTGATGATGTGGCCAGGATTATACCAAGAATCCATGCAACTTTGGACAACAAGCAAGCATACCACCAAGCCTTAGTAGTGGAAATGGAAAGTATGATTTCCAACCATCTTGTTTCTATTATGATTGACCCTGGTTTTGATTTGAGTGATATTTCCTCTCAAACTACTAAGAAGTGTAAATTACAGAAAGAAAAACATGTTAAACCATGGTTGGTACAACTAGCCACTGGACCAAAAAGAAAAGTAACAAAGGTCATAACAGCATGCCAAATCATTATGAATGGATTGTCTACCAAAGCAACCCTAAACATCCTTCCTCTAGAATATTATGGCATACCGATTGGCATGGATTGGTTGGCTTTCCACAAAGCCAAGTTTGATTGTTAAAACAAAACATTAGAATGTGAAGATGAAGAAGGGAAGAAAAATACCCTACATGGAATTCAAAAACATGTCTCGGTGAGACAAATATAAACCCTTCAAATGAAGAAGTGTTGCAGGAAAGGATGTCCCTTGTATGCAATACAAGTACTAAAATCAGTTGAGGACAATAAACCAAGCCTATAAGACTATCCTGTATTGAGATAATATACATATGTGTTTCCTGGAGAGGTACCAGGCCTATCTCCAAGAAGAGACATTAATTTCTCAACAGAACTTGTACCTGGAGTTGTACCAATGTCTAGAGCACCTTGTAGGATGAGTACTTTGGAGCTAGTTGTACTCAAACTACAACTGAAGGAAATGTTAGAAAAGGGTTATATTCACCCTAGTGTGTCTCCTTAGGGAGCACCAGCCTTGTTTTTGAAGAAGAAGGATGGAACACTCAGATTGTGCATAGACTATAGACAACTTAACAAAATGACCTTTAAAAACAAGTATCCCTTGCCAATAATTGATGACCTATTTGATTAGTTAAGGGGTGCTACAATATTCTCCAACATTGATTTGAGATCTATATATCATCAAGTTCGGATAAAGGATAAAGACATCCACAAAACATCCTTTAGGACAAGGTATGAGAAATGTAAATTTGTAGTGGTTCCATTTGGTCTTACTAATTCACAAACCACATTCACGTGCTTGATGAATAGTGTACTCAAAATATTTTTGGACAGATTTGTATTAGTTTTCATTGATGATATTTTAATTTATTCCAAGAGCAGGGAAGAGCATGAAGAACACATCAAGTTGACACTTCAAGTGCTAAGAGAGCACAACCTCTATTAAATCTTAGCAAGTGTGACTTTTTCCAAAAGAAATTCCACTACTTAAGCTTTGTTATCTCGAAGAAAGGAGTGGAAGATGATCCTAATAAGATCAAAGCCATTATGGATTGGCCTACCCCAAAATATTTAACAGACATCAGATCCTTTATGGGCCTAGCAGGATACTATAGGAGATTTATAAGGGGGTTTTCCAAAATTGGTCACCCAATCACCTCTCTATAGAAAAAGGGAGTTAATTTTTTTGGGGATGTGGAGTACGAGGAAAGTTTCCAGCACTTGAAACACCTCTTAACCAATGCCCCAGTGCTGAAAATTTCAGACCCAAACAGGGAATTACTTATATGTATAGATGCCTACAAAGAAGGACTAGGAGGATTCCTCATGCAAGAAGGGCATGTAATATATTATGAATCCATAAATTGAATAAGAATGAAATAAATTATGTGACTTGTGACCTGGATTTAGCTTCCATAGTGAATGATTTAAAAATGTGGAGGCATTACCTCCTAGGAAAAAAATGTGTGCTCATCACAAACCATAGTGGACTGAGGTATTTATTTGACCAGCCCAAACTAAGTGTTATGCAAGCTAGGTGGATGGATATCATCAATGAGTTTGATTTTGATATCAAACACATTAAATGGAAATAAAACAAAGTGGTTGATCCCCTCAGTAGGAGTATAAAAGTAATTCACTTAGCAGTTGTCAGTACCTATGAAACGGGACCTCAAAGAAAGGGTTAAGAGTGCACAATAAGTAGATGATTTTTTCAAAACGGAAAAAGCACATTTAAAACAAGAGCCCACAGGGCTGAAGTATGATGGTTATTAGTTAATGGGTGATGGCCTTCTAACTTAAAAAGGAAGGTTATATGTCCCAAATTGTGACAACTTTAAGAGGTTCATCATGGATGAACTACACAAAAGACCATATGTTGGTCGTCTTGGTTATCAGAAAATGATCACAGCAAGTAGGAAATTGTTTTATTGGCCAAGAATGAAAAAGGACATAGTTGATTATTTAGCTAAACGTTTAGAATTCCAACATGTTAATATAGAACACCAGCACCCAGTAGGGGTTTTGTATCCCCATACCTATTCCAAAGTGGAAATGGGAAACCATCTCCATGGATTTTATCATAGGACTACCCAGAACAACCAAATAAAATGATGCCATTAAGGTAGTTGTGGACAAGTTGAGCAAGGTTGCCCACTTTATTCTATTAAAGTCCACTTGCAAGGCTATATATACTGCCAACATATTCATGAAAGAAATATTTAGGTTGCATGGGATGCCTAAGGAAATTATACCTGATAGAGATGCAAAATTCACCTTAGAATTTTGGAAATCTGTGTTTACTAGATGTGGAACAAAATTGTTGTTCAATACAACCTATCACCCTCAAATTGATGGGAAATTAGAGAGGGTAAACTGAGTGTTGGAAGACATGTTAAGGATGCATTTGATGCATCCACCCAATAAATGGGAAAAATATCTACCCCTGGTAGAATTTTCCTACAACAATGGTTATCAGGAATCCTTGAAAATGAGTCATTTTGAGGCTCTCTATGGCAGAAAATGCAATATCCCAATCAGCTGGGATAAACTAGTGGAAACAATTTCACTTGGGTCAGATATGTTAATGGAGATAAAACAAAAAGTAAATCGAACAAAGAAAAATCTGAAAGTGGCCCAGGACAGGCAGAAGAGTTATGAAGACAATAAAATAAGTCATAAAGAATTCAGAGTAGGATATCACATGTATCTCTGAATTAAAACTAGAAGAATCTCGTTAAGAATGGGAGCATGTGCCAAGTTGGCACCTAGATTTTGTGGAACTTTTGAAATTATGGACAGAGTGGGGCTTGTAGCTTATAGATTAGCTTTTCCTTCCATAGTGAAGGAACATAATGTTTTCCATGTTTCCTTGTTAAAGAAATATATACATGATTATGCTCATATAATTGACTGGTCTACGATCTAGGTGGAGCCAGAGAGAGTTCCTTCCAAAACCATGGTGTATAATCGATAGGAGAGAAATCCCTCTCCGGACCAAAACCATTCAACAGGTCAAGGTGTAGTGGAAACACTTTGGTCCCGATGAAGTAACTTGGGAAATGGAGGATGCCATGAAACATGCATACACATTTTTGTTCACTGTTGTATATAGAGTTTTTGCGGCAGATGGAACACCGAGAGAGGTGTTCCTCTAAGGGGGGGGATTGTAACACCCATGTTTACCCCAGTCTATAAATATAAGTATTATTGTGACCAAACTATAAATAGACCTATTATGTGATTGTGGGAAGACAATGGACCTTAATTTATTTTGTAATGTGCATATTTGAGTATTAATTCAACAAAGAAATGTTGTACCATTGTTGAAGGGATGGCCTTCACAGGTTACAATGCCATGAGGAGAATGGTGCGAGAGGGAGGAAATGACTAGTTGAGATGACTCTATAAGGAAGTACCATGCATAATTAAAATAGTGCATTTTTGAACTATCCTCAACCCTGGAAACTGATTATCAATCAAGGTAGTAGTTGGAATAGTTCTCTTGGAAAATTAAGGAAGGATGGGCAGAATACCCTCAAGAAACTTATGGCATGACCCACGAGGTATTAGGGGAGAAGACACAAAAATAAGGAAACTTGGACATAGAAGAGACACACACTGATGGGTTCAGACTAGGGAGCGTTGGAATTAGACAAAGGGAGATCTCTAGTTCAAGTAACAAGAAGAGAAAAATTAGCAGACACTCCCCAAAAAATCTTGTAGATACCCTCTCGTGTCATCGTATCCTACCTCAGGGGTAGTTAGTTGCTTGGAAAACTAGTTCAGCTTGCCTATGGTTGGGTGGAGAGTGGCACACCCTTCAACAGTTTCTGCATGCTTCCTTATTTATAGATAAGTGTTTATTTTAATTTGTATGTATTAAATTGAATTTATAGTGCAGGAATGCTTGCAGAGCAATGTTGAATATGAATTATTGATTTACGGGCTTGTTATGCATTGCTTGAAATCCCTTTATACATATATGAGACATAATTTTATGGAATTGCATAAGATTACCTATGTGGTAGTAATAATATCGGTTCGTTTGGTAGTTTTCGAGTCTACTAGATGATAGAACGACATGGAAGGCATTTATTATTTGCTTGTCAAATGTCTCTACTTTAGTAAGAGCTATTGCAACTATTTTAATAGTGTTAAGTTGTAAACTGGGTATATTTAGAACCAATCAGGTGCATGCTTATTCTATACACACACACACACACACACACACACACAAGCCTCCTGTATTTTTCAAGTTAAATGACAAACCAAGGCTCCTGCATGTGCATAATCATGATCTTACATATATATATTTATATGTATATATAATGTTTTATTGGACCCCTGTGATAGGTGATGCCTTTGGTTGGGATGAAGCGAGGAGTCTTGTAGCAAGACAGAAGATCTAGAAATCTTGGTAGGCCCCAAAATGGGACTTAGGAGATTTTTCCATAAACTTAGTGAATTTCCCAAGGACTCTTTGTCTAAATTGGGAGGATCCACAATTGTTGGATTGACGTGATGGGTAGATTTGAGCCCTTCATTAGGTAATATATCATCATTGACCGAAAAGGGAAGATAAAGTGGGAAATGACTAGGAAACGTTGACGATGATGAGGTCAAAAAAAGGAATGAGGGTCAAAATATTCCTTAGGAAAATCCCAGATGAGATCTGGATCGTCTATTATGAAATTACCGTTAATGGGAGTCAGTAGTGGGATGGATTTAATCTCATTCAAAGATCATTGAGGTATATGGATGAAAATCTAGATTGTCGATTCAGCGGGAGAATCGTCGATGGAATATGGGTTGTTGATCCTTTAGAAGGCCCCTCGACGGTATCTGACTCGTTGAAAGTCCATGTCGTCATTGGGGATTATACGAATGAAACCCATTAACTTATGCCCAAAATGGACCGATGAATATAAATTCCTAGGATCAACTGAGGACCATCTATCGGTTAAAGTACTTAAGCGTAACTGTTGATTGGGGTAAGTTCCACCCGAATATGACAAGGAGTGGATGTGATGTCATTCTCACGTGGTATGCACGTTCGACAGGCAATGTGGCTACAGAGTTCCACACATCGACCACTGACAGATTGATGGGATAATATTAGATTCCGCTAAACATTATAACCCATGAGGATTGGCTTAAAATCATCATCGTTGGATCCAAAGCTGCCTAGATCTAACCATTCGTCAGAGTTTTTCGAACCTATGTCTGTTATAGCAATATTTGCCTCACCCTATGAAAATTTTCTTAGAAGGCCTTGTTCCATTTCCCTATGCAGACTTGTAGTCCCTTTTTGAAAATGACATAGCTAAAAACTGTTAGCAAATGTTTAATAGGTAGCGTATGCTTGTCATTGATGGCAAGTACAACAGTGAAGATGGCATGAGTATAGGAAGAATGTAACAGACGGGCATCGGAAGCAGTTTGGGAAGACGCTGCAGAGGATGTTTGGCATGCTTTATAGGCAGTATGTGCTTGTCATTGATGGCAGGATCAGAGTGTGCATCGATGGAAAAACAGGAACAACG
>SNQJ01S0016123.1:70924-95387 GCA_010110895.2 Picea sitchensis
AGTGGAAATTATAATCACTGTTATATAGAATTAATGACTTTGATATTAAGATCATTATGCCTATTATTTAGTTTTCCAAGATTCCCCTCCATTATGGATGTGGTCTCCTCCATTCTCTATGTGCATGAGTGTGTAAATAATGGTAAAAAAAAAAGATTAAATATATGTATCTTGTCACATCTTGATATTTTTATTATTATTATACAATCCTTTTTTTCTAGGTTAGTTGATGTAAATTTGTGTTTTAATAAATTAATCAAGGGTGATGCCATTTATTAACATGTTAACAAATAAGCTTATTTTTTTTTTTATGTTTTGCAAGATAGTCTTAGTTTTAGTCCATTTTATTAGGTTTTGTACTAAAGAACTTTTAAATTGCTTAGATAGTTAACACATATGTTTAAATTTAAATTGCTTAGATAGTTGACACAGATGTTTAAATTTTTGGTCTATTCAAAACTTAAGCATTTCTTTTTTGTTTTGTATTAATTTGTTGTTTGTTTTTAATATTAAAAAAAAACACATCAATACACAAATTAACATAAACTAACATGTCATTTTATTTTTCCATTCCAACCCATATTAAACATAGCATACATCCAACACGTCAATGTGACATTTATCATCTTAATACATTACACCTTTTATATATAAACCATATCAACACACCTAAATTGAATCTTGAATTATTCGTTAAAAACCTATGCTTCAACTCAAATAATTAATTTAAGGGCCATTGAATTTGTAAAACGCCAACATGAACAGAACAAACATTACCTCATAAGACATCATATTCACAAAGATTACTTTGAATCGGGCTAGCTCCATATTAACCTTCGATCTATCAAGTGTCAAGAGGGATCAAATCTCTTGAGGTGCAAACCCTTTTTAGAGTGTAAAAACTTGAAGAAAGATTTTCTCCTAAATGGATTTGATCCCTCTTAGCACTTGATAGATCCAGTATTAAGATGAATATAAGTTCATTGCAACCACAAAGAACCATGTCAAATTTATCTTTTCAATCAAAAATGAAATATAAACATGTCATTTCATTCCATACACACTTATTGCAAATTCAAATTATTCCATAAAATATACTCAATTTTTTCATGTTGTTTTCTATTTCAACACATTGCATTCAATCTCTCATATATTTTAGGATTTGTGGTTTTCATTACTTGAAAGCAACATGGGTGGAGCAAAACCCAAATATCATGAATGCAATCATTTTACTTGTTAACAAAGGGCTTCTTAAACGTTTTCTTTTTGTTAAGAGTGGATTTTTATATGAGTAGGCCTACTAAGTGGCATTTACCTTTCAATCCCAAATAATTAATGTATCTCTCAATCTACAATGAGAATGTAGGTTCTTATAAAATAGGGAGTTATATTTAAATATGAATACATGTAAATTCGATTTTGTGTTGTAGGTTGTCTTGTATCAAGCAAACATAATGGTTACAATGTAGGGAATTACCTTCCAAATAACAATGTTGTAATGAAATAAAATCATGCTAAAATCAATGCATTGAAAGAAGAAACATAAAAACTTCATGGTGAAATCAATGCAATGTAATAAGAAGCATAGCAACCACATTTGTTGAAATAAATGCATCTCAATAAGAAGCATAACAATCACATGTTGAAATTAATACATTGTAAGAAAAAATATAACACCTGCATGTTGAAATCAATGCATCATAGGAAGAAACATTAAAACTTCATGATGAAATCAATGCATTATAAGAAGAAACATAACAACCGAATATTGAAATCAATGTACCATAAGGAGGAGATTAAGTATAATATAGGTATGTATGTATATATGCATGTTAACAACTTTAATGACTTTACAATGATTCATCAACATTTCCTTTGCATATACTTACACCACTTTCTTGAGGAAAATAAAGGAAACTTTCACCATTTTTTGAATGTATTCTCCATTAGTAGACAATTACTATTCATATATGAATCAATTACTAGTCATATATGAATCAATTGTGATTGAATTTTGGGAGCCCTCCTTCCTTTATTTAGACCTGAAATTGCTTGGAAGAATGGTAAGGGATTCTTTAGAAAATGCATTTATGTTGATATGCAATTCTATATATGCATGAAGAAAATAATTTTTTACAATAATTTTTTATATTCTTTAATACATTCCATGATTAATATAAAGGGCATATTTTCCATATTGATTATACCATTTTCCTATTCTATGTTCAAATTGGAATCCCCATATTTTACAACTGAACCACTCCCATTTCCATGGCTAACTTCTTTATCATTTAAAGAGAAATTAGATCTACCCCATTATTTGTTCCAACTCCCAATGTTTCTTTGAAATGATTATATGATGGTCTACTAATAGGAATAAGACACCTCCCGCACCACTGTGTTTTAAAGTTTCTTGAGTAGAACCATCAAAATAACCCTAAGGATTTCATTTATTAATGTTTGGGCTAGTGATCTCTCTTGGACAATTTTTTTCTTTTGTTTATGTACACCTTCATAAACATACTTAATTTGATAATAGATTTGAAGGGGCAACATTTATTTACATTGAAATATCATTTCATTTCTTACTAACCAAAGAACCCACATAAATATGCATGGGAATACATTGTGAGTCTTGATAGATTTATCCTTGAACTAATTTTCCAAATAGCCCACTATAGAGACTCCTTATCAATTTCCTTTCCCCCCTGATAATTTAAGTACCTCCTCCCATACTACCCTAGTAAAAGGAAAAGCTATAAAAAAGTATGGGAGTGCCTCATTGTCAATTTTACAAACAATACATATCCCTAGACCCTACCATGTTCTTCTTTCACAATTGTCCCAAGTCAATATTTTATTTGCAAGAACTATACATAAAACACTCTTTTTATTAGCAAAGTTATTATATTCTAAATAGGCTTCCACCACCATTTCTTGTCAATTTACTCCTCTCCCTAGAACATATCCTGATATCCTAACCTAGTAGTGTATCTTCCTTATGAAATGTTATACAATTTCATCCTCTTCCTCCCTAAGCTTGATTGCATTGTATTTAAATTTTTGGATGTATGGGTCTAGCATATTTATTCCTCCCATTACAACCATATCATGTTTATGTTATTATAACCTTAATTCCATATTGAATTATTTTCATAATCCACTACCTCTACCACATAATATATACCATTCATATTTAAAGTATTAATCAGATGATCTGGGAGCTTGAAATTTCCTACACTTCCCACCTAGGGATTACTTCCTATTCTCACTTTGGCCCCATTTGCAAACCTTTTAGGCCAACCATCCACCAATAATTGGAAAGGATTTGACTAGTACATTCCATATTATTGAATCCCTTATTGCAAATTTTATCGGTTTCCTTATCCAATCCTTAAAAGTCAGTGGTTCAAATTATTTTTTCTTCATTATCAAATTCCAGAGACTTTCCTCTTTTAATAACCTCTATAGGATCTTACCAATTGAAGCTTAACCAAAATGATATATGATTTTTAGTCCCTAGCCTCGATCTTCTTTGGGTTTTTCAATCTTGTTGAATTTTGCTAAGGGAATATGCTCCATCTCCTTCTTCCATATCCACAAGAAACTGAAACATTTTTTTCTTATTTTTTCTAGCATACCTTTAAGTGTGTAATCTAAAGAGTGATAATAACTAGGAATTGGCTAGATAGAAATTATATTACTAGATTTATTCTTCCTCCTTTAGAGAGACATCTACAACACCAGATTGGTACTCTTTTTCTATATTCTCATAAATCCAGTTCTAGACTTTGACCATGTATTCATCAGGGTTTAACATGTAGCCTAAATATTTCAATCCATTGTCAAATAGGGATTCTTTGAATGGAAAAATTTGCACTATCCTTTTATCTTGTTAAATTACTAAGTTATTGAAGAAAATGTTTGATTTATTGGTATTTACATCCATCCTTGTTGCTCTATAGTATAGATCTAAGATCTCCTTATTTTTGTTTCTTCTCTCACTATACAAAATCCAAAAAGAATTACATCATCAACAAATAATAAGTGGGATAGTTTCAAATAAATGTTATTTTTTATTCCTTTAATGGATCCTTCTATTTTTCTTTCTTTTATTTCCCTACATAAACCTTCAACCACTAAGAGAAAGAGGAATGGTGACATTAGAAAAAATTGTGTAAGTCCTCTAGATGGATAGAAGAACTTAGATGATGATACATTAATTAGAATGGAAAAGGATATTGAATATAGACAACCCATAATCCAATTTACCATTTGAAGACACATTCGAATGTGGATTAACATGAGTCTCAAGTAAAACTAGCTTACCCTATCATAGCCTTTTGATATGTCTAGTCTAAGAACCATTGCTTGAATTTTATGGATTTTTATAGAATGTAAGCCCTCCTATGCCACCCTTAATACATTACGAAACTATCTATTGAATAGAAATCCAAATTTTTCTTGTGATATATAGTCTAAAAAAAAGCTTCTTTAACCTTGAAGTAATAACCTTAGCTATAATTTTCAATATCATATTATATAGAGAAATTGTCTTGTGATCCTCAAAACCTTCTAGATTGTTTTCTTTGTAATTAGTTTTATAAAATTTGAGTTCATTTACCCTGGTACTTTTCCTACACTTCTTTATTCTTCCACTACCCTCAAAATGTCATGTTCCATCAATTCATAGAAACCTACATTCAATTCCATAATCTCGCCATCTAGACATGTATAAAATATCCGCTTTCCTAATTAAGTTATGATCAACATTCATACATATAATTTATGAAAAAAAATAGTGAGTGGAAAATGCATTTCCTGTAAACAATTACTCCACAACCCATGAACTCATTCAACCATCTCAACACATAAGACATGTTTATTCTCATACATGGAATAATAACAACTAGTACATGAACAATTATAACACCATTCATATGTATCTACAATAGTATTCATATACAGTTATTTCACATACATATGATTAAATTCTCTTCATGTTTATGCCCCTTATTGTATTCCCACAAGGCCATTTACATCAAACTAACATGGTTGGAAAATAATTTACATGACAGAGGTAGAATTATGCCCTATGCAATACAATATATAACTATAATAGCCTCATCTATATAAATAATTACCAGATATCACAACATACACTCCTAAGCCCGGTTTCAATTTCCAAACTCACATCTTTAGGAAAAAGAATACAAATTCTCATATACAACAAAAACAACATTAAACATCATCACATCAGTAACAAAGATTATAATACTTATCTATCACCAACTACACTTGGGGAAAATAGCTCAATGGGAGTGTTTTTCCACCTAGACATAAGCACCGGCTCGTGCAGGTGCCACCCCATGCCAGGAAATGAAACAATAAGGGGGAATTTACCGGCCATTGTTATGGTTTTCATCACTTAGCCCAACAACTAGTTATTACAACTAAGAAATTACCTTTATTTCCATTATTTCTACAACAGTCCCACTCCCCAACCTCTCTTTGCCCCTCATCCTTGTATAGAACAAGGAATGGGATCCCATTCACCTTCTAAATAGTTCCTCAGGCTATCCCACTTCCTTATAGTTCTCCAATGTAGGTTGGCTAAGAAATATTTTTTGCTTGAAACAAGAAAACTCAGTTGTAAATTAATTTCTCTTGATCCCATAAGTAACTCATGGACACAATCATGGATTCCACATCATTTTCATGGATGTAATTTTATGATAACCATACTATGGTATCAGAATTCCCTCTTCCACTAGCATACAAATTATACAATCATTCGAGCCATGGCATTCCCCCGCAAAATAATTAGAATGAATCTCTTTGAAGGTTTCATGCTCTTTAGACTTGCATGGAGGCCACATACCCCCTTCATAAAACTTTATAAATAACATAAGGTAAATAATATAAAGGGACATCAAGGCTTGGGGTAATTACACATGGAAACAACTATAAAATTTTATTTTATTGATTCCCCTACTTTCCCTCTTGTTGGTTCATTGCCCCCATGGTGCTCCTAAGGAATTATCACCCCACAAGTGCACATATTTATTATTTTATTATTTGTATTATTAATTCAAATATAATGAAATGATACTTTAGTTACCCACTTAACATATGCTTACACATTATGGCCATATTCTCATAAGGGGTATTACATTTACCCCCCCACCTCCTTTGGAATAACACCATCCTTAGTTTTCCTTTATCCCATAATAAAATTATGTCATCACTCTTTGATTGCACTTATTTTTAAGAGTATTACTCTAGTTCACAAGGTTGTCATAAGTGTTATCAAACTGTGTTTTTTTTTAAGCATCCTCAATTTGCCCCTTCCTTGCAACA
Source organism: Picea sitchensis (assembly GCA_010110895.2). NCBI lineage: Eukaryota > Viridiplantae > Streptophyta > Pinopsida > Pinales > Pinaceae > Picea > Picea sitchensis. The sequence continues at coordinate 77,285 of SNQJ01S0016123.1, forward strand.
ACTTTATCTTCTAGGCTTAGGCATCCCCTTCCCTGCTAAACAATCCCTCAAGTGATCCATCTTGCCAAGGATTTCACATGGAAGAAGAGCACCAACATGGGGTCTAAGTGGCATCACGGTGGACTTCTTCCTAGGCCTTCCAACTTACAATAATCATATTTTATCCTAACAAGATAGATTCACCATCGTTTCGTGCCATAAACATAAACATACAAATATGATGAGTCATCGCTTTATCTTTTAGACAACTTATGATATAGTTATATAGAAATCATATTTCTAATTAATATAGGAAATTCCACATAATGCTTATCTTTCAGTTGTGTGGGAAGCAATCCCTATATTCTTTATGGCTTGTTTTCAATGTCATATCCAAGACATTCCTTTTTGTAACTTTGTTCTCATGATGGAGATTTCATGCAATCCATGAAAATGTGACTACCTTGGCATGTGATTCTTCCATCACATCCACAATAGCTCATGCAATGATCTCAAATTTCATGAGTTACTAGCAGTGATTCCATCATTTTAGTTGTTAGCATATTATTTACAATGGGATATGACACAATCATGCATTCACACAATGCATTCAAGAATATATGGAAACATATAGGTGTGCATAACCACAACGTACACACTTGCACAATATACTCATGCACATTTATTCAATGCATCCCTACATTGATTCAATAATACCCTATTATTATGTCATGTACTCCACCATGATGCATTGAAAGGTCTAGCCAATGTTTCGACACAACATCTAAACACCTCCCCAATTCTTGCTCAACCATCTGGATATCTTCCTCTTGAGTGTAACATAACACCAGATATATACCCTTTCTTTCCTAAACAGTCCCCCAAGCATACTAGAAGGATTTTACTTTATTTGCTCTACAATGCATCAGGAAACCATTTCCCTCTAAAGGTGCTCTCGATATTTGCAAGAAGGTTACATGCTAGGACACCAAATCAAGTAGGGAGACCATTGGACACTTGTGTAGTGCTATAGAATTTTTATATCCAACACCATTATGGCCTCACACATGACTATCTCTTCTAGTATTCACTTCTATAATATGATTATAACTTCACCTGTAACACTGTGTTTTCCCCCATGATTGTAATTTTGTTAAGACTTCATATAATGAGATTATGAAGTATGTAATCATGTTATTGATTAATAGAAAACACATGAAAACTGACTGAGAGGGAAATGCCTTGAGTACCATCCATGATATCATAGTGGGATTGGTGAGGTGGATCAATGAAGCGGATTAGTGCAGGTGAATTGAGATGTTTCAATGAAGAAAATAGAAATATTTCTTAACAAGCTAGGATGTACATGAAAAAACATAAATATACACCTACCAGCATACTTGATCCTACATGGAGCCACATGACCAGCTATGGTAGTAGGATTGGTGGTTAAAGCAGTTATAACTACTGACATATTGGGTTTCTTGCGGAGGCAAAGATCGGTTGAAAACCTGACAGAAGGACACCTTTGGATTGACCCTTCAAAATTAGGATCACTGACTAGATATCACGTCTAACAACATTTAAGGGAATCCCAAGGAACTGTGTGAAAGAAGAGACAAAAGGTGGAAAACATCACCAATATGCACATAGGAAAAGAGACGGACAAGAAGGAGAAAAGAAGAAAAACACTCAGGAAATTACAGAAGTGAGTGGAGTTGTGAACGGGCTCTTACAAGGAACCATAGAGAACGTGATGATTTGGAGACTCATGATAGACTTGATATCTCAACAAGTTGTGTAAGAGTAGAGTGTATCCTAGTGAATTATGAAAGTCCTTGAATGGAAAGATTGTAGGATGTAGACCCTCACCAAGGGGTGTAATGTCAATGACAAGTAAAATATTGAGGAGACTATAAGTTCTTTGAGTGGAAAGCTTGCAATATACGAATGAAATATTCACCCAGAATTGACAGGAGTATCATGAAGCCGAGGAGAGTTTTCTGAGTAGTTGGGGAGTCTTAAGTCCTATGAAAACATCCTACCTTTAAATGGAAATCTTACAAGATATGAAAATATCCATCAAAGGACAAGACAAAATTTCCTTATCTATTTTCTAATTGAGGACAAGAGCCAAGGAGGTTAGTTAGAAACTTAGATATGGCCTAGGAAGAAGCCTAAAATGGTTAAGTCCCAATTAGACTGTTAACTTGAAGAAAAACAACGTTTGAGTCAGGGAAGATTGTAGTCATCGATTCGACGTAGCAAGTAGATATAGATCATTGGTTGGAGTACATGGTAGTTGGAGTGGACAAGTATGAGGTTTCATTAGGACTCCAATGGAGGGAACTCTGAGTTAACGAAAACCATCGATCTATTGGAGGAGAAGACAGTGAGATTGTAGTCATTGATGTCATATATGGGCCTATCTGAAGGAGGTATTTTGGAGGTCTAAAGGAGGTCTTGAGAGAGGATTCTAATGACCATTGATCTATCAAGAGGTATCTCATAAGATATCAGCTTTCATATCTTGTATGGTGTGACCCAGGAGGTTGGAGGAAGAATCATACCTACTTAGTGGACATCACCTCTATATAAACCCTAATCGTCAGTTGAGGCAATGAGGATCGTCAGATCTGTCAGAGTATACATCGTTAGTGTGAACCATTTGGAGCAGTTCATGGCATCGGGGTGGATGCACTCTGATGGGAGGGACTCCAAGAGAAAAGTAGGACCATCGATCAGAGAAGGGAGATGCTTAGACCTTATCCATAGGATCATCAGGGGATCTACATTATCACCTAATGAGTAAATGGAGATATGGTAGATAACCATCATGCACATTATAATACTAAGGAAATAGAGTTCATTCATCTATGCGTTTGAGATTCATTGGATCCCAAAAAGGAGTGGTTCGTCCAAATGGAAATGATCAAGATGGAAACTTAAGTTTATAACTTGTTATTCTGATGAGAGAGGGTCCAAGTCGGTCTGGATTGTAGATCTGGTGATTTGAAGTACTTCCAAATCACCCGATTGAGGGTATATGGGTCCCTAGTTTCTGCAGTAAGAGCCGCATGAGGATTTTATTGGAAATTTGGTTGAATAAGTGAGACTTTATGCAAGAAAAGTTTTGATAAGAGAAGTATTCACCTAAACATTGATGAACTAAGACCATAGAAAATAAATTGAGTACTTACCCCTAGGACTGAAGAGATAAAAATGAAAATACCACTAGCCTAAGTGAGATTAGGAGGTTGGGTGTGCTACAAAGTGGTATTAGAGAAGAGTTCAAACTCTATGCTTGAATGGGTCACAAAGACCACTTGACTATTTAAAAAAATCTTATTTTTCCAAGAATGCATGTTGTAAAATTGATTAATGTAAAGGCTAATAATGGTTTGTTGTTTCAGCATGTAGGACATACTGACAGGAAAATAAAGATGAATGGTGCAAAATAGCATGGAAGAAACCTCAAACTTCATAGATGAGGAATCTAACAGTAGGAGGGCCAAAGAAACACCTCCAAACTTAGTATCCACAATCATAAGTTTGAAGTCATACAACGAGAGGCTCATGAGAGATCATGTTGAATAGGTAGAGTTGAATGTAGTACTATTGTAGAGCTTGTCTGAGATTCAAAATCACCTGCAACAACGTCTTAGTAATGCAGAGATGCAATATAAAAAAAGGTTGATCAGTAATAGAGAAATTTAATCCTTTTTAACCATAGTATATAAGTGTTTTTAACTTTATGATCAATTTACCAATATCATTCAACAAGTGCAGAATAAATAAACAATGATCAATGATCAATCACACGCATACACAGTACACCAATATTTTTACATGAAAACCCAATGCAGGAGAAAACCAAGGAATTATTTTTCTTATATGTCTTTAAGAATTACATTCATTGGAAGCACCAACTTCCTTTGTTTTCTAGCTACAACTAGAAGGAGGCTCCAACCCCCTATATTTTCATACTACAACCTGAGGGAAGCTCCAATTCTCCAATTCTTTGGCTCCAACCAGAAGGATGCTAAAACCCCCTAAATTCTCTGGCTACAACCAGAAGGTGGCTACGACCACCTATCCTTGCCTTGTCCTACTGCCCTGAAATATAAGTGTCAAATCACTGATGAAACCACTATCACACTGTCACAGTGAAATATACCACTTTTAAACCTGTACCAATCTATGCCTATAACCAACATGTGCCAATACTCTGTAGTCAACCTATACCAATGACTTGTAATCATCATGTACCAATAACCTGTCCCAACATAAACCAATAGATACACAACCTGTATATATTGCAGCACACATATGTATGTGACCTTTCTATTCTTCAACATGCGTATGCACACGACCTTTCCTCTGTCAACCTATATACACCTTCAAAAAAATAGGGTTTCCAGTTTTCTACAACACTGAAACTTCCATCCCTCTATACCTTTATTGTCTCTTTCACATCAACCTGTAACATGTCAGTATATCTAATCTATAATTGTGGCATATGAATTCATCATCATACATATCTATCAACCATCTAGCCATGTGCCATACATGTGTATACAATCATAATCATGTGTAATAAACCCTCATATGGACTAGACATCAAACCCTTACTTATATGCATCTTGAAAATAAACCAACAACATCACCAACACATCACAATCAAAAACCCTCAACCATGTACCAAGAAATACAAGATATGCCTCAACACTCAACCCAACAAGATGTATCAATAATAAACACCACACATATCAGTGTTGTATTTTTGTAGATCCTTCTCATACGGTAAGTGCCATACAACCATAGCCTCTCTAGGGAAAATCCTCAATCTCCCATAAACAAAGAACATGTAGACAACAATATCCAACTAAACATAAGAATATGACTTACCTTTTCAACCTGTATATAGATCTGATGTACTTGATCATTGTAGACCTTCCTTGGAGCTTTCTTTCAGACTCTAGGGACCTGGCATCCTCATACACTTAATTTTTCATGGCTTTTACAGATGTACACATCCTTCCCTTCTTCAAGCTATGTATGTATGCACCTTCAAACACTATATCTCGTGTATGTATGCGACTTCCTCCACTACAGCCCACGTATACCTCAAAAACTAGGGTTTTTTCAGAAATTATGCAACTCTAAAACTTTCACTGCCAACCCTCCTTTGCTACCTTATACTTGCATAACTTTAGATTTATAAATGAGTACCTACAATAAAATTTTAAAAAATAATAGATATTCAATGTGCTCATTAGGTGTTAATAGGATACCCTTGCTCTCTTATTTATACTCTTCAAACAACTTTCTCTAGGGGTTATCTTCTAATTACTTTACCCAACTTCCTTCTTTTAGGGATAACCCACTTCTAACTACTTGTCCACTTATAACGACTTTATCCACAAAGTAAGTTCACCACTTCTAGTTGCAAATAATTTATTTTTAATTATTTTCCTTTTGCAACAACTTAACTCATGATTAACCCCTAGTAACAACCAATTTGACTAGTAAACTTCTTCTAGGAGATTCTAGAATAAATTGACTTATTTGACCTTCTATGGGCTTCTAGATAACTAATGAGGGCTCTCCATATTCACTAGGCCATATATCCTCAATCATGAGAAACTACGTGGTGTACCACATATCATTGAAAATGGAACGACATGTACTATCCATCTAGAATATTCTCACCTACAAAATCATTGATGTCCATTACATTATTCCTCAATCAAACTTGTGTTACTTAACCACATTGTTGGGGCTACTAGAATTTTCTACCAGACTTGCTTTAAGGGTTGACATCAATGACAACCAACCCAATTAATCAACAATCTCCCCCTTTTGCATTGATGGAAACACTCTGATGCAACACTAAAGTCATATCGTTCATGCTCCCCTTGTGACCATTGATCCCCCTGGAATCATGCCTCTGTGCTCTCTCTCCAAGTATCTAAATATATCTCCATGCATCTGATAAATATCTCCCCCTTTGAAATCAATGGAAAATTTAACTTCGCATCAAGGTTGTTCCCCCTGACTGAATTGTCCTTGGGACTGCTCCCCTTGACTGAACTCTCCCTGAAATGGCTCCCCCAAACTAAATTTTCCTCTTTATGGTGCTTCCTCATGTAATTATAGGACATACAAGAATAGCATTCAAAATTCATTGTGGGGTAGAAACTATGCGAAGTTTCTAGCGAAGATACTCAAAATATTCTCTTGGAAGCGGTTTTGTAAAGGTGTATGCAATATATTCTTTGGTCCCAACATACTCAACTTGAATGTTCTTCTCTACAACCTATTCCCATAGAAAATGAAACTTGATTGGAATGTGCCTCGTCTTGGAGTGCATCACTGGATTCTTTGAGATATTGATGGCACTTATGTTATCACAATATATCAAAATGGGATCATCATACTCAAATTGTATATATGTTAATCTGTGTTTCATTCATAGGACCTGTGTACAACATGATAATGTTGCTATATATTTTTCTTTGGTTATAGACAATGATATTGATGATTGTTTCTTGCTTAGCCAAGATACCAAACACTCACCCAAGTAGAACGTTGCTCCACTTGTACTTCTCTGATCATCAATGCAACCTGCCCAATTTGCATATGTGTAGGAAATAAGTGATAGATCCTTTCCTTTTGCATACCATAATCCAAATTCTTTTGTACCCTTGAGATATGTGAATATTCTCTTTACTGCTAGAACATGAGAGATAAAAATGTATCGGTTTCTTTGACATATCTGAAAACCCAAGAATAAAGATAATTATCCAAGAAATTACATTTCGAATTCATTCTAGATATCCTTTACAAATTTCTAGCTCATCTTGTCATCATCACTTCCAAAAATAATATCATCAACATAAACTTCAATTAACAAAATACTATCTTGATTTACCTTGATGTAGGGGTTGTTGTCTGCATTTCCTTTCCTGAATCCTTGTTGATGTAAGTATTTGTCTGGTTTGGAATACTATGCTTCGGGGGCCTGTTTAAGACCATACAAGGACTTCTTCAACTTGCAAACATAATCTTCATTCTCTGACAACTGAAACCCTTTTGGCTGCTCAATGTAGACTTCTTCTTCTAGATCCCTATTTAGGAAGGTTGATTTCACTTCCATATAATACACTTTAATATTATTGGAGCATGCATAAGTTAGGATCAATCTTATAACTTCCATTGTGGAAACTGTGGAAAACATCTCTTAAAATTCTATACCTTCAACATGAGCATATCCTTTACATACCAATCTAGCTTTGTTCCTGGTAACCTGTCCATATTCATTCAATTTGTTTCTGAAGACCCACTTTGCACCAATCACATTCTTGTTCCTTGCCCTTGGAACCATTTCCCAAGTGTCATTCTTCTTTATCTGATCTAACTCTTCATTGATTGCTTTGATCCAAAATTCATCCCTACCGGCTTCTTCAAAATTTCTTGGCTCAATTGTAGATAGTAGTGATAGGTGTAGTTGTTCCGGTGAGTGAATTCTTCTTCTAGTTTCAACTCCTGTATATGTATTCTTGATAATATGATCTTATGGATGATTCTTTTGTATTCATTTTCTAGGTGTCTTTCGAGGTACTTGAATATCTTGTTGTTCATGCTCTTCTACTAGCTTATATTCTTCATCTTCCTCTTCTGCTACTTCTTCATTTACTTCTTCTTTGTTAACATGTTCCATCGAATCCTTTCCTTCTTATTTTATCATGTGTCCACCTGTCTCATCAAAGGTCATGTTGATGCTTTCCACAATTTTCTTGAGACTTATATTGAATAATTTGTATGCTTTCTCGGTGCTTGATACCCAACAAGTATACCCTTGTCCACGCGAGAATCAAACTTTCCCATTTTTCCATCTTCTCTTTTAATGTAGCATTTTCTTCCAAACACTCAGAAGTGATCCAAATTCATTTTTATTCCTTTCCATAACTCATACAGATTTTTATCACTGTTGTTTCTGAGCATTTCTATGTTTTGAATGTGAACTGTTGTATGCACTGCATGTGTCCAAAAGACGTCTATCAACTTGGAATCCATTAACATAGTTTGAGCCATTTCTTGTACTATCATGTTATTTCTTTCAACAACTCCATTTTGTTGTGGTGTCCTAGCAATAGAGAATTTCCTCTTTATCCCATGCTCACTGCAGAACTCCATGAATTATTTTGAAGTAAACTCTCCTCCATTGTCCGATCTTAAGCATTTGATTTTCAAATCTATTTCATTTTCAACCATCTCTTTGTAAATTTTGAATTTCGCAAATGCCTTTGACTTCTTCCTGAGAAAAAAATTTGTGGTCATTCTTTTATAGTCATCAACTAATAGCATAAAATACTACTCACCTTTCAAACCCTTTATTCTAGTTGGTACAACTAGATCAGTATGCACAATTTCCAATGGTCTTGTTGTGGAGTATTCCTTTTATTTGAACTTGGTCTTTGTTTTCTTTCCTTGTTGACAATTCTTGCATAATTTACTTGTTGGCTTCATGATATGGGGCATTTCTTTGATTGTTTCCTTTCTGCTGACCTTGACAAGATTATCGAAGTTTATGTGACCCATTTGTTTGTGCCATAACCAAACTTCATCTTCCTTTCATAAGAAACACTTTTCTTTTTCAATTTCACTTAGTACAAATATGTTGCTTGAATTTCTCATAGTTGTCACTACCACTCTGCCTGGATCTTCTTTTCTTATCTTGCATTTTTGTGAATCAAACACAATTTTGTGACCTTGGTCACACATTTGACTAACACTTAGAAGATTGTGTTTCATATCTTTCACTAGTAAAACATTTTCTTCCTTGGCATCCTTTCTTCCAATTTTGACTATGCCTCTTCCAATTATTCTGATTGAGTTGTTGTTTCCAAAAGAGACTGACCCATCTCTTTCCTTTTTCAAAGTTGGAAACATGTCCTTATCACCTATCATGTGCTTTGAACAACCATTGTCAACATACCAACCACATTTCTTATGTTGATCTTGTAGAGCGAGTGTGCATTCTTCATTGTTGTATTGATTTTGATTTCTTATCCATATCCTTTGTGTTTCATGTATATGATTGTTATTGTTTTGTTGTGATTCTCTTGGAGGGATTGTCATTCTACAATCTTTGGCCATGTGTCGAAAGTTGTTGCACTTGTAGCATTCCATCTCAGTACTCAAGGATTCAAAGATGTTGTAGATTATGTAATGTGTGTTACAAGGCCTTCTTGAATAATCATTTCATGCATAACTTTCATGGTTGTTTCTGTTCCTATTACTTTCTCTGCAATTTATAGCCTTACGTCCAAAATTATTACATGAATAACATAAACCGAGAAAGATAGTTTGATACCTGGGAGTTGTAGATATTATAAAATGAGTTACTCTTCTAAACCCTTCTTCTTCTTGAGGCCTTCTTATTTCTGACAGTCATTGATTCTGAAATCTGAATCTTCTGGGTGGAGGACTGTCTATGTGATCTTCTTTGTGAAGCTTCTTGTCTTCTTCTCTTTCATTAGATCATTTGACTGTCTTTGCATAGCTTCTTTGCTTTTTTTCCTGATATGTCATTTTGGAGCTTGTGCCTGTTTCTGTCTATGTGTATCCTAGTCTAGAATTATCGTGATGTGGCCTTTGATTCCTAATAATTTCATCCAAAACTTTAGAGTTGTTATGCATGTTTTTCTTCTAAAGGTCTTTTCTCAGTGTGACAATCTTTTCTTCCAATTTTCCAATGATCTTGTGTTTTTCTGCTAGCGATTCTTTGAGTGCTTCTTCAATTCTCTTGTCTTCTTCTACTTGGATTTTCAATTTTGTGATCTTCTGCTCTAATTCTTAGAAGTTGGGATTTTGAGTTCCCTCTTTTATTTTAATTCTTCCCGTAGTGCCTTGTTTTTCTTCTTTTCTCATTTTATAAAGTCTATGACACTCAACAATTCTTCTTTGTAGTCAACTTTTGCCTCTTCATATTATTCTTCGGTGCCTTCTTCATTGGAGTCTTCTAATACCATGAATAGAACCCTTTTGGTATCACTATCGTTGATTTCTTCTTTGTCTAATGAGGAACTATCTTCTTTGGTGCATAGACTTTTCTTGAAATTTTTATTTTTGGTTCTTTTTCCTTTTTGTATTTGGTTTCTCTTAGAGTCATCTTCCTCATTTCTTTTATTTTTCTCATAGGGACATTTATTATAAAAATTACCAATACCATCACAATTAAAACAAATCAATGGAAGCTTACCTCTATATTTTTCAGTTCCCTTTTTCAGCCTTCTGATGAAGTTGGCTACTTCTTCATCATCTTTTGAGATATCACTGTCGCTACTATCTGACTTTTCCTTTTTCTTATCCTTTTTCTTTGTTTTCTTAGATGCTTTGAATGATGCTTCCTTTGTAACCTGATTGTCTTTCTATGTTCTCATCTCGTAAGCTATGAGTGTCCCATGTAGCTCATCCATGGTTAGTGTAGCTACGCCCATTCTCTCTTCTAGTGCCTAAATATTTGAATCAAATCCCATTGGTAGAGATCTCAATACATTTTTGACAAAAAAAAAATCCTTTAACTCGTCTCCCAGACCTCTGATATTGTTTACCACTTCATCAACTCGTAAGAAGTAGGCTGCTATGTTTTCATCTTCATTCATCTTTATTTGTTCAAAATTTTCTCCGAAAATCTAAAGTTTGTCTTCCTTGAGTTTCTCACCTCCTTCGTATATGTTCTTTAGTTTGTCCCACATTTATTTCATTGAATCACAATTCATAACCTTGGCGTATATTTATTTAGTCGGACCATTCAGGAGTATGCTTGCATCCCTTGAATTATTTTCTTCAAGTGTCTTTCCATTTTTATCTATTGGAGGAGTGGTTGGTGCTTTGTATCCATCTACTATTAATTGCCAAACATCAAATCCTAGTGCATGTATGTGTGTCTTCATTCTTCTACTCCAAAAGGAATAATCTTCTCCATCAAATTGTGGTACCTGAATCTTAGAGTAATCCATGATCTCCTTCCAGTTGTTAAACTGTTTTTTGAAGAACTTGCTCTAATACCAATTGTTGGATTACTAAGATTCAGGTACCACAATTTGATGGAGAAGATTATTCCTTTTGNGGGGGGGGGGGGTGAATCAGTAATAGAGAAATTTAATCCTTTTTAACCATGGTATATAAGTGTTGTTATCTTTATGATCAATTTACCAATATAATTCAACAAGTGCATAATAAATAAACCATGAACAATGAGCAATCACACACATACACAGTACACCAGTATTTTTATGTGGAAACCCAATGCGGGAAAAAACCATGGAATGGTTTTTCTTATATGTATTTAAGAATTACATTCATTGGAAGCACCAACGTCCTTTGTTTTCCAACTACAAGTGGAAGGAGGCTCCAAACCCCTATATTTTCAGGCTACAACCTGAGGAAATATCCAACTCCCCAATTCTTTGGCTCCAACCAAAAGGAGGATACAACCCCCTATGTTCTCTGGCTACAACTGGAAGGTGGATACAACCACCTATCCTTGCCCCGTCCTACCACCCTGAAATATAAGTTTCAAATAACTAATGAAACCACTGTCACACTATCATTGTGAAATATACCACTTGTAAACATGTACCACTATGTGCCTGTAACCAAATTGTGCCAATACTTTGTAGTCAACCTATACCAATAACCTGTAATCATCCTATATCAATAACATGTCCCAAAATAAACCAACAGATATGCAACATTTCTATACTGCAACACACATGTGTACACAACCTGTCTATACTACAACATGCATATGTACGCGACCTTTCCTCTTTCAACCTGCGTACACCTTTATAAAACTAAGGTTTCCAGTTTTCTGCAACTCTGGAACTTCCAGCCCTCCATAACTTTGTTGTCCCTATCACATCAACCTGTAACATATCATTGTATCCAATCTGTAATTGTGGCCTATGCATTCATCATCATACATATCTCCCAACCATTTAGTCATGTGCCATACATGTGTATACAATCATAATCATGTGTAATAAACCTTCACAAGGACTAGACATCAAACCTTTACTGATATGCAACCTCAAACTAAACCAACAACATCACCAACACATCACAATAAAAAAATCTCAACCATTTGCCAAGAAATACAAGCTATGACTCGACACTCAACCCAACAAGATGTATCAATAATAAATACCATACATACCAGTGTTGTATTTCTATACATCTATCTCATACAGTAAGTGCCATACAACCAACAGTCTCTCTAGGGAAAATCCTCAATATCCCATAACCATATCACATGTAGACAACAATATCCAACTACACATATGAATATGACACGCCTTTTGAACTAGTAGATAGATCTGATGTACCTAATCACTGCAGACCTTCCTAGGATATTGCTTTTAGACTCTAGGGACCTAGCATCCTCACACACTCAAGTTTTCATGGATTTTACATATGTACATGCCCTACCCTTCTTCAGATTATGTATGTGTGTTCCTTCATACACTGAAGCCTTCGTATGTACACGACTTCCTCCACTGCAACCCGCGTATACCTCAAAAACTAGGGTTTTTCCAGAAATTCTACAACTCCAAAACTTTTGTCGTCAACCCTCCTTTGCTACCTCAGGCTTGTGTAACTTCAGATGTATCAATGAGTACCTGTAATAAAATTTTCCAAAATAATAAATATTCAATGTGCTCATTAGGTGCTAATAGGAGACCCTTTCTCTCTTATTCATACTCTCCAAGTAGCTTTCTCTAGGGGTTATCTTCTAACTACTTTACCCAACTTCCTTCTTTTAGGGCTAACCCACTTCTAACTACATGTCCACTTATAACCACTTTATACACAAATAGTAAGTTCACCACTTCTAGTTGAAACTAATTTATTTATAATTATTTTCCTTTTGCAACAACTTAACTCATGATTAACTCCTAGTAACAACCACTTTGACTACTAAACTTCTTCTGGGAGATTCTAGAATAAATTGACTTATTTGACCTTCTAGGGGCTTCTAGATAACTCATGAGGGTTCTCCATATGAGGCTTCTAGATAACCGTGAGGAACTATGTGATGTACCACATATCAAAGGAAACTACAAGACATGTACTAACCATCTAGAATAGTATCACCTACAAAATAATTGATCTCCATTACATTATTCCTCAATCACACTTGGTTTCCTTAACCACACTAGTGGGGCTACCAAAATTTTCTATCGTACTTGCTTCAAGATTTGACATCAATGACAACCAACCCAATTAATCAACATTGGATGCCCAAAATCATGGACTGATCCATAGCAATGTGGGAAGGAGTTCTTCCAAGAAGAGGCATTGGGACACAAGGAAGGATAGATCTAGTGGAAATATCTCCACAATGTCATCCAGTAGAAAATATGCTTCAAAGGAGTTATCTAACAATGAAACTGGGAAGAGTTCTCCTAGGAAGAATAAAAATAGATATTCACATAGTTCTCTAACTAAACAATTCAATAAGACTAATCCACCTACCTACGATGGAGAAATCAAGAAGGGAGAAGAAGTCTAGGCTTTGTTATTGGGTTTGAAGAAGTATTTTTGGGTACATAATTACTCGGACAATACAAAATCAAGGATTTCCATATTCAATGCAAATGGAGGAGCCCCTATTTGGTGGGAGGATATCAAGGAAGTCAGGGGACTAAAAGAAAGAAAACTGACTTGCAATTTGATAAGTACTTCATAAAATCATATGTATCATAGAAGTACTTTGATGACAAAATCAAGGCATTCCATGAGCATAAGTTGGGACAACTTACTATGGATGCATACGCCAAAATATTTTTGGAGTTGTTGAGGTATTTTCCTTACCTCAAGGATGAAAAGGAAATGGTACAATGTTTCCATGGTGTATTGGCATAGTCCTATTAGGATCGAATTGAGTTTGATAGGCCAAATACATTGGAATATACCTTTAGGAAGACCAAGTGTTGTTATGATCGGTCTAAGAATAAGCAAGAGCCTTCTAAGGATTGGAAGAGAAAGGAAAAGAGTGGGTTCCATAAGAAGGGATTCAAATAATTCCCATATAAGAAACCAAGTAAAGGAGCTTAGTTTGTTCAACCAAGCAGAAATGTGCATCAACAAAAATTTTCATATCAAAGTGGAAATAAGTCAGCAGAATAAGAAAGAGAAAGAGTAGAGGAACCAAAGAAAGGACCTTTGCAATGTTTGGGTTGTGGAGAACCACATCTATTGAGGAACTATCCTCATAGAAAGAAGGGCATTAAAGTGGTTTATCATGTGTAGGAAGTTTCTACTGTCAATGACGTGGTCAAAATCATGCTTAGGATACATGCAATTGTGGAAAATCAGCAAGCGAACCACCAAGCTTCTATAGTGGAGCTGGAAGATATAATTTCCAATCAGCCTATTTATATTTTAATTGACCCTGGATCTAAACTTAGTTATGTCTCACCTCAAGTTGTTGAAGAATGTTCCCTATAGATAAATAAACATGCAAAGGCATGGTTGGTTCAATTATCCATATGGACAAAGGGGAAAGTGGTAGAGGTGATAGAATATTGTCCATTTTCAATGAGTGGACTGCATACCTGAGAAACCCTAAATATCTTAACTTTGGGATCATACAATGTGTTGTTAGGTATAGATTGGTTATCAACTCACAAGGAAAAATTAAACTGCTATGATAAGAAGCTAGAATGTGAAGATGAGGAAGGAAATGCAAGATTTTTGCAAGGATTTCGGAAGCCAGCTTCAGTAAGAAAAATATTGGCATTGCAGCTTAAGAAATTTAGCAAGAAAGGATTCCCCTTGTATGCAATACAAGTGCTTAACTCAGCAAACAACAACGAATTGAAGGTTGAAGATCACCATGTGTTGTTGGAGTTTAAGGATGTTTTTTCTAGAATAGGTTATTGGACTACCTCCTAAGAGAGATCTTGATGCTTCAATAGATCTTGTTCCTAGAGTAGTACCAGCATCAAAATTACCCTACAATATGAGCACACCAGAATTGGTGGAGCTAAAGGTATAGTTGAAGGAGATGTTGGATGAAGGGTAAATTAGGTCGAGTGTGTTCCCATGGGGAGTACCAACATTTTTTCTGAAAAAGAAGGATGGTACATTGTGCTTGTGTATTGACTGAAGGCAATTGAACAAGATGACCATCAAGAATAATTATTCATTGCCTAGGATTGATCATGTTTTTTATCATCTCAGAGGAGCTACATTTTTCTCTAAGATTGAATTGAGATCTAGATATCATCAAGTCAATATCAAGGATGAGGACATCCACAATACAAATTTTAGAATAAGGTATGGACACTATGATTTCGTGGTGGTGCCATTTGAACTTACCAATGCATCAACTTCCTTCATGTGCTAGATGAATAGTGTTCTTAGTAAATATTTAGATAAGTTTGTCTCAGTGTTTTTTTATGATATTTTGGTGTATTCCAATACTATAGAAGAACATGAAGAGAATCTTAGAAAGGTGCTATAGGTGTTGACAGAGCACCAGTTGTATGCTAAATTCAGTAAGTGTGACTTCTTTCATAAGGAGATCCAGTATTTATTCCACACCATCTCAGCAAAAGGAGTGGTAGTAGATTCTAAAAAGATCAACGCAATCATGGATTGGCCTTCCCCTCGAAATATAACAGAAGTTAGATATTTCATGGGATTAGTTGGGTATTATAGAAGGATTATAAAGGGATTTTCCAATATTGGTCATCCCATTACCTCATTACAAAGAAAAGGGAAAACTTTTATATGGTCAGCAGAGTGTGAAGCCAACTTCCAACAACTGAACCACCTTTTGACAATGCCTCTATTTTCAATATCGCAAACCCTGGAAATGATTTCTTGATATGTATTGATGCTTTTAAAAAAGGAATCAGTGGAGTCCTTATGCAGGAAGGAAAAGTGATCAGTTATGGATCACAAAAATTAAATGAACACAACGAAAAGTATGTCACTCACGATCTGGAGCTCACAACGATTGTGCATACATTGAATATGTGGAGACATCACTTTCTTAGAAGAAGGTTTTCCTTGATGATAGACCATTGTGGTATAAATTATGTGTTCGACTAGCCAAGGTTTAACACTAGACATGTCAGATGGATGGCACTCATTAGTGAGTTTTATTTTGAAATCAAACACATAAAGGGAAAGGAAAATAGAGTGGAATATGCACTCAGTCGGAGTGCACAGGAAATACACTCAGTGAAAACAAGTGTGGGAGAGTCTGACATCCAACAAAGGATCAAAACCCTCTCACAAGAAGACGAGTTCTTCAATCATGTGGAAGAAGGGTTGCAACAAGAACCAAGGGAGAGAAAGTATGAAGGATACCATCTTGGGGCTGATAATTTGTTGTTGTACCACAATATATCGTATGTGCCTAGTTCTATAGAGTTGAGGCACATGATCATGGATGAATTCCATAGGAGACACTATGTAGGTTAGCCTAGTTACCATAAGATGTTAATAGTACTAAGGAAGTTGTATTATTGGACAAGAATAAAGAAAGACATTGTTGAGTACATTACCAAGTGTTTGGAGTTTCAACAGGTAAAATTTGAACACAAACACCTTGTAGGATTATTGCAGTCATTACCAATTCCAGAATGGAAATGGGAGACAGTCTACATCGATTTTATTACTGGTTTTCCAAGGATAGTTAGGAAACATGATGCCATCATGGTGGTAGTGTATAAGATGAGAAAGGAAGCTCACTTTATCCCCATTTAATCTACTTTTAACTCCATAGACGTCACTAACATTTTCATGAAGGAAATTTCCAGATTGCATGGTTTACCCAAGACCATAATCTCATACAAAGATGCTAAGTTCACCTCAAGTTTTTGGAAAATATTGTTTGTAGGCTTGGGAACACAGTTATAGTTTAGCACGTCCTACCATCCTTACAAATATGGTCATATCGAAAGGGTAAATAGGGTTCTAGAGGACATGTTGACGAAGCATGTTATGCATCAACCCATGAAGTGAGAGGAATATCTACCCCTAGTATAGTTTTCCTATAACAATGGTTATCAGGAATCATTGCAAATGGGCCCATTTCAGGTTCTATATGGTAGGAAGTGTAGATTTCCAATTAGTTGGGATAGTCCAATGGAAAGGATCACACTTGGACTAGAACTATTGAAATAAATAGAATAGGCTATGATCGGAAAAAGACAGAATTTGAAAATAGCCCATGATAGACAAAAGAGCTATGTAGAAAGCAAGAGAACTCATAAATATTTCAAGGTGGGAGATCATGTGTATATTGGGGTAAAACCCAAAAGGAGTTCCCTAAGGATGGGTACATGTGCTAAGTTAGAACCCCATTATTGTGGACCATTTGAAGTCCTAGAAAGAGTGGGACCAGTAGCATATAGAATTTCTTTGCCATCGACTATTAGAGCTCACAATGTGTTCCATGTATCTTTATTAAAGAAATATGTTCATGATACTAATCATGTTATTGATTGGATTGTGATATAGGTGGAACCATAGGGAGAATTCCAACCCAAACCCCAATGCATCCTAGACAAGAGAGAAACAATGCTCTGGAACCGAGCCATCATGTAGGTCAAGGTGCAATGGAAGAACTTTGGCACAGATGAGGGTACTTGGGAATTGGAGGATGCCATGAGAGTGGCATACCCATTTGTTTTTGTATAATTGTATATACATGGTTTTTTAAACACCAAATATGGTGTTTATTTAAGGGGGGAGGGGAATGTAACACTATGTTTTCCCCTATGATTGTAATTTTGTTAAGACTTCATATAATGATATTATGAAGTATGTAATCATGGTATTGATTAATAGAAAAAAAATTGAAAACTGATTGAGAGGGAAATGTTGTTGATTAAGGTTGGTTATCATTGATGTCAACCCTTGAAGAAAGCCCAACAACACAAAGGTTTGGGTAATGGACCCGAGATTTCTTGATGTAAAGATGACTCATTATTGTCTTGTCATGGTTTATAATAAGTAAATATGGATGAACTCCAAAGTGGTCCCCTTATGGTGAAATCCCTCACGGGAAGATGCTTTGCGGAGTAAGAGAACCCAT
>SNQJ01S0016123.1:115567-129254 GCA_010110895.2 Picea sitchensis
TTGTTGTTAAAGTTAAGGAATGTTTGTAGGAATGTGATAATATACACCAGGTCTATTACAAAGCTACAACTCATATTTGGATGATGAAATGGAAGAGGGCTTTTGGTTGAGATACATGTTGAGTACATGGTTGAGACAAGTAGTTGATGAGTTGGCACATACATGAGGTGTATAGTTGATGATGTTGGTACATATTGATGAGTCATAGTTGATGAGTAGTTTAAAAATGATTGGTACATACTTGGTACATGTTTGGATGCACTTGTTTATGGTACAGGTTGATTATAGGTTGTTTGGTACAGGTTGGTGCATGGTTGATGCACTTGTTTATGGTACAGGTTGATTACAGGTTGTTTGGTACAAGTTGGTTCATGGTTGATGCACTTGTTTATGGTACATGTTGATTACAGGTTGAGGTATAGGTTGATGCATGGTTCATATTTATTGGTACAGGTTTATAGTGGTATATCTCATAGTGATAGGTTGACAGTAGTTCCATTATTCTACTTCTACTTCAAGGTGGAAGGACGGGGCAAGGATAGGTGGTTGTAGCCACCTTCCGGTTGTAGCTGGAGAACATAGGGGGTTGCAGCCTCCTTCTGGTTGTAGCCAGATAATTGGGGAGTTGGAGCTTCCCTCAGGGTGTATCCTGAGAAACTAGGGGGTTGGAGCCTCCTTCCAGTTGCAGCTGGAAAATAAAGGAAGTTGGTGCTTCCAATGAATGTAATTCTTCAAGACATATAAGAAAAAACATTATGTGGTTTTCTCCCGATTTGGGTTTCCACGTAAAACACTGGTGTATTGTGTATGTGTATTATTGTTCATTTGTTCATTCTTATTTACTCTATAGTTATTGGATGATAATTCTACATTGATATAACACTTGGATTATATGGTTAAAAATGATTAAGATTCTTTATTATTGATTCACCCCCCCCCTCTTAGTAATCCAACAAATTCCTTGAGTACTAGCCATGATATCACATTGGGATTGGTGAGGTGGATCAGTGAAGTGAATTGGTGAGGGGGAACTGAGATGTTTCGGTGAAGAAAATATAAATATTGCTTAGGAAGCCAACATATACTTGCAAAAGCATAAATACACACCTAATAGCGTACTTGATCCTACATGGCACCACATGACCAGTTATGTTGGCGGGAATGGTGCTTGAAGTAGTTATAACTCTTGATATATTGGGTTTCTTGAGGAGAAAAGGGTCATTTGAAAACCTAACAGAAGGACACCTTTGGATTGCCCCTTCAAAATTTGGATCGTTGACTAGAGGTCACATCTGATAGCATTTATGTGGATCCCAATGAAATATGTGGAAGAAGATACCAAAGGCATAAAACATCACCAATATACACAGAGGTAAAGAGATAGACAGGAAGGAGAAAAGAAGAAAATTTCTCAGAAAATTACAGGAGCAAGTGGAGCTATGAACAGTATCTTACAAGGAACCATAGATAACACGATGATTTGGAGACTCATGGTTGAGCAAAGCTGTTAGGAGTAGACTCACATGCTTTCTATGAGTAAAATTTTTTTTGGGAAGCTTACTTGAGGAAAATAGGAGGCTTTCCCAAAGGACCAATGGTCACCCTGGAGCAGAGAAGACCCAGATCCATACTGGAGAAATAAAGGGTCATGGCTTGGTGCTTACTAGAAATAAGTCAACAATGGTAAGGGAAAGTCATTGAGGAACAATATAGCAAAGAAGGGGATCCATTTTGAAAAGGAAATCCAATTGGGAAGGTTCCTGATAAACCCATGTAGGCTCTGAGCTCAGTGGGAAAAGAGAAACTTCTATCATTGCCAGCGAAGTGAAGGAGATTAAAATTCCTGGACCATTTAGTTGGTAGTGAGCTGAATCAATCCCCTTGTGATATCATGGCTTGGGACAGGGGTGGCATGTTGTAGGAAGGCACTCTGCAACATAGCCTAAGGTTGGGAGGAAGCGATTCCTATCTTAGTCAGTTGGTTGGTGGAAATATTTCATTGAACATATAAGTATTTAACTTGCATGTTTAATGTATGAGCAATGATGAAAATATATTGTTTTCTGTTTTAATTAGTAAATGTGAATGCATAGAAGGAATGGTTGAATTCCTAAGTGAAATGGGGTGCATATGCCTTCTTTCACTATGAACCTGATAGACCTATATAACCCAGCAAGTTTTATAAGATTAGAGTGTATCCCAGTGAGTTCTACAAGTCCTTGAATGGAAATTTGTAGGATATAAACCCTCACTAGGGGGTGTAATTTCAATGATGGGTAGAATCTCGAGGGGAATGCATGTTCTTTGAGTGCAAATCTTGAAATATATGAAAAACATGTTCACTCAAAATTGAAAGGAGTATTTTGAATCCAAGGAGAGTTTTCTGAGTAGTTTGGGAGTCCTAAGTCCCGTGAAAACCTCCTAGCTTTAAATGGAAAGCTTGCAGGATATGAAAATATTCATCCAAGACCAAGATAAAATTTCCTTAGCCAGTTTCTGAGTGAGGATGAGATCCAAGGAGATTCATTATAATCTTAGTGATGGCCTAGGAAGTAACTTGAAATGGTTAAGCCCCAATCATACTATTAACTTGAAGAAAACTAGTGTTTGAGTCGAGGAGGATTGCAGCCATCGATTTAGCATAGAAAGTAGATCTAGATCATTGGTGGGAGTACATAGTAGTTGGAGTGGCCAAGTATGAGGTTGCATTGGGACTCTGATGGAGGTAAATTTGAGTTAACAACAATTGTCAATCTATAGGAGGAGGAGACAATGAGATTGTAGTCGTTGATGTCATATATGGGCCTACTTAAAGGAGGGATTTCAGAGGTTTGAAGGAGGGATCGAGAGAGTATTTTGATGACTTGAGAGTCCGAGGACCATTAATCTATCAAGAGGTATCTCGTAATATCTCAGTCATCAAATATTGTATGGTGTAACCCATGAGGTTGGCGATAAAATACTACCTTCTTAGTGAATGTCGCCTCTGAGTAAACCCCGACCATCAGATGAGGCAATGAGGATCGTCGGATATTTTGGAGTGTACATCATTGGTGTGAACCGGGTGGAGTGGTTCATGGTGTCGGGGTGGACGCACTCCTATGGGAGGGAATCCAAGAGAAAAGGGGGGTCGTCGATCAAATAAGGGAGACGCTTAGACCTTAGTTTTAGGATCATCATGGGATCCATATGATCAGCTAATGAATAAATGGAGAGATAGTGGATAATATTCGTGGCTAATATTTTGTACTTCCACCTGTACCATCCATCAGAGATGATGAGTCCATCCATTCAAATCTAATTACTAAATCAGATTTGGAATATGATGAGCATGTAGATGATGAGCCACGGAAAATACCCAAGTGGGCGCAATCCACCCTATCGACAACCGATTATCTTGTGGATGATCTTGCAGATCCAAGGAGGATGATATTCCTATTTGAGGAACCACCTCATGCACTCACAGTCATAGAATTAGAAATTCCCATGCATTGCTACATAGCTTTGGCATCCAGCCCTCCATCTTATGTAGAGGATTAAAGGAATCTGTATTGGAAAATTGCCATGAATGAAGGGGATTTGGATCTTCTTATTTCCAATCAAATAAAGTGGATATATGTGGACATATCATTGGTGCATCTACTTCATTAGATTCATATGGAGATCTACATCTTCAACAAAATCTTCACCAAGCATAAACTTTTGTAGTTGTGAGGTCTCCTTGGAGTGAAGGACACAATTGCTTAGTTGTTTTCTTTCTTTCCTTCTTCATTTTTTATGCATTGAACTTTAAGGGGGGGTTTCAAATAAGGTTTTCCCTCTTTCCTCTCTTTTTCAGTTTTCATTCATTTAGATGCATTGTAAAATGGGTACCTAATATGGTCTTGTTGTCGGGACCCATTCTTATTTACACCCTAGTAGTTTTTTTTTTGTTGTTGTTGGGGGGGTGGGGGGGTGTTGAAGATATTACACAATCACCTAGTGATTACTTTTCCTAAGTTTGCTAGTATAATGTGGAGGTAGATGAGAATATTTTGTCTCACGAATATTCCCTATTTTTTAGGGAATCTCCCAAAAAATAGGGGTGCCTCTCCTCTTCAGTTGTGACTCAGTTATACTTTATTTAGACTAGTGGAGGACAACTCATGCATTCAATTCACCTCATTTTTCTCACCAAGAGGGTGCATATCACATGCATGAGGCCAGGAGGGAACATATCTCATGCATTCATGATTTTCTCTCACCTCCACACATGTAACTCAATTAACTGATTATTTCATTGACAATTGACTTAGACTAGGTGGCAGATAACTCTGGTTTCTACTAGTGAGTGTTCAAATATCTCTTGATCACTATTATGGTGCTTCATATCACTCTATATCCCATCTATAGTGCATTAAATTAGCCATATATATATAGTTCTTTTTGCAAGATTTGTGTGAATTTTCACTAGCTAGGTTTTCTGTGAAAGGTTTCAAAGTTTCACCCAAAATTCACACTCTCTTGAATGGCATAGATTCATCTATAGTGTGCCTCTCACAATAACCTTCCCACCAAGCTTTGACATGGGGAAGGGTATTAAGGAGCACGAAGGTGATATTTTCACAGTCAATTTTTTTTTGGATAGAGCAATAAACTTCTAGAAGATTCAACCATTTCTCTAGAGAATCTACATCTTTTTGGCATTCAAATAAGGGGATATAAAAATTAACTTGTACCTTTAAGGGAATCACACCTCTGAAATGCCTACTTGTCGAAGATGTTGAGGCCACCATCGGTATTCGTCAAAGGATCTAAGCAAATTTGATGCATTCCTCTGTCGCATGATGAATTCCTTGAGGAACATCTTGAAAGTATCTTTTTCTCTATCATCACTCTTTTCTTCCACCATGGGAGGTCGCTTGCGCTGGTGAGAGCGGTCATCCTTAAGAAAAACTAGCTTGAGATCCACCTCTTTATACCCTAACCTCATCGATGACATGCACCAAGAAATAAGAAGAAGCAAACTACTTTGATACCACTAATCTAGATTATATTGAGAACGAAATGATATATAAACAAAACTATAGAAAAGATCACAGAAATACAGTGAAACCCAACTTCTATTAATGAATAACATAACAGAATATTATAGAACATAAACTAGCTATAATTGTGGCAGCTTATCTCTTAAGAGAAAAGAGATGATGGCTACGCTCATCCGCAACGAGCATTACATCACATTCCATTGCACACTCAAAGAACCTCATTCACCTCGATTATGTATGAGAGAGTGAGAGGGGAATAATTATGTTGATGCATGTGGGATAAACCCATTTTACAAGATAGTGAGTTATTGAAGAATAACTTGGTCTAAGTTTATAAAATGGCATAGGCATGTACATAAGACCACTAGGAAATCATTACATGATGGTTGTAATTAACAAATAAAGATGGGATTACATTTTAGGCTAAAAAAAATTCATTCAATGGAAGAGGTGGATGGCCACTGATATCTACCTGGATCATTTTGGATAGAGTAATAACCTTCTAGCAGATTTCACCATTTCGCTAGAGCAGTTGCATCTATTTGGCCTTAAAATAATGGGATATCAAAATTAACTTGTACCTTAAAGGGCATCGCACCTCTGAAATGGTTTCTTGTCAAATATGTCTTGATTTCCATCAGTAGTCATCGAAGGATCATAATGAAGTTTTCCATCATCTCATTCCTCTATAAGATGAGGGCTTCCTAGAGAAACATCTTGAAAGGATCTCATGTTCTGTCATCTCTCTTTTCTTCTACCATGGGAGATCGCTTGGGATGGCGAGAGAGGTTGTCCCCAAGTGAAACTATCTCAAGACCCAACTCTCTATACCTTGGCCTCATCGGGGATTTGCACCGAGAAATAACAAGGAGCATATTGCTCTGATAGCACTGTCCTTTCATGTCCCAAAAATCTAGGATCGTTTTGACGCCCTAAATGGTGTTTTTTGGAAATTTGGTGGGGTCAGGGACTGTCATGGCATGTCTTGGCCCCAACCAAAAGTTGTAATCCTTAGATTTTTCTTTTCAACTAGCTATCATTTTCCCTAAATGGAGATTATATGCAAAATTTGTGCCTCGGGGAATTTAATGTATCAACTAACCACCTTAGGGCCCGCAACTTTTGGTGTTTCATCTTCTAGGGTGAGGGTTTCGATGTCTAGGGTCTTTTCCTCTTTTTTTTAGGCTTCATCATAAAAGGTCATTTTCATCCTTTTTGCAGTCATCATTTTTCAAGTGAAAATACCCGACATCTCTTTCTCTTTAGAGATAAGCTACCACCATTCTAGCCAATTTGTGTTCTACAATATTATATTATTTTATTCATTAATAGAAGTTGGGTTTCATTGTATTTATGTGTTTTCTGTTATATTTTTGTTTATATCTCATTTCATTCTCAATATAATCCATATCAACAGTATCATAGTAGTCTATTCCTTGTTATTTCTCAATGCATGTTCCTGACGAGGTCAGGGTATAGAGATTTAGGTCTCGAGCTAGTTTCACTTGGGGATGACCGCTCTCTCCGGCCCAAGAAACATCCCATGGTGGAAAAAAATATAGATGATGGAGTAGGAAATCCTTTCAAAATGTTTCTTGAAGAAGACCTCATGCGATAGCGAAACAAGACGATGGACAACTTTCCCCATATCCTTTGAAAACTACCAATGGTAGGAGAGGCACCTTCAACAAGAAACCATTTCAGAGGTGAGACACCCTTCAAGGTACAATTCAACTTTGATATCCCCTTATTTGAAGGCCAGATATATGTAGATTCTTTGAAGAAATGGTGGAATCTGTTAGAAGGGTATTACTTTGTTCAAAAAAAAATTGGCATTGAAAATATCACCTTCGCTCTCCTTAAATCCCTCCCCCATATCAAATATTGGTGGGAAAGTTACTAGGAGAAACATAATGAAGATGAGTCTATGGAATTCAAGATAGGACCCACTTGGAGAGCCTTTGTTGATTCCCTCAAGGAGGATTTCTACCCTATCAAAAACTATGATGACCAGTACACAAGTTGGACGACTCTAAGTCGGGAAAGAGACTAG
Source organism: Picea sitchensis (assembly GCA_010110895.2). Classification (NCBI taxonomy): domain Eukaryota; kingdom Viridiplantae; phylum Streptophyta; class Pinopsida; order Pinales; family Pinaceae; genus Picea; species Picea sitchensis. Next base: position 122,648 of record SNQJ01S0016123.1, read on the forward strand.
AAAAGATCTCCTCCGCTCTCCTTAAATACCTCCCCCATATCAAAGAATGGTGGGAATGTTACTAGGAGAGACATAATGAAGATGATTTTATGGAATTTATGATAGGACCCACTTGGATGACCTTTGTTGATGCACTCAAGGAGGATTTATACCCTATCGGAAACTATGATGACCAGTACACAAGTTGGATGACTCTATGTCAGGAAAGAGACCAGACGATGTTGGAGTACACTTACATATTCCATACCTTAATCTCAAAGTTGGGTATTAGAGACTCTAAGAAGCACCTAGTTATGAAGTACCACACTGTCCTACATAGATACACCCAAATAGAGATGTATTTATTGGACATATCCTCACTAGGAGCTTCTTATTAATATGCTATCAAAATCAAATAGAAATTTAAGAAAGAGTTTGGGTCTAAAATTATACAACAATAGAAGCATGGAAAAGGTGGCCCTAAATCACAGAACAAGGGACAAAGAAAGGAAGGCCAACCTCGAGAGATTCATTCCAAGACGTAGGAAAAGAAGGGTAATGGGAAGGTGAAGAAGGACACTGGAAGTGGTGTGAGTTCCACAAAATCCCCTCACACAACATTGATGAATGTCACTCAAAATAGTCACTGTTGTTCGAGCTTAAAGAAAAAGAGTCAAACCCTGAATTACACTTTGATTTAAAGCAGGATAATGGAAAGAGGATCATCAATTTGGAACCTAGTTCTACCATTACAACCATAAATATCCAACCATATGAGTCAGAGGATCCTAAGGAAGAGGAGTGCCTCTTCCATTCACAAATGTGGGTGAAGGGAACCCCAATGCATTTCATTGTTGATGGCGGGAGATAGAAGAACTTGATCTCATCCAAGGTCCTAAATATATTGAAGCTATCAATGATGCCAAACCCCCAACCATACACCATTGGTTGGTTGAGCCAGGGATGAGACCTTCATGTTAGCCAACAGTGTCTCTTGTCCTATGACATCAATCCCTTCAAAGATGAGGTATTGTGTGATATTTCCCCGCTCAAATTTTATGATGTAATTTTAGGACAACCTTATATGTGGAAATGTCATGTTGTTTATGAGTTTCAACCCCTTAGTGTCATTATCACTCTAAGGGATCATCCCTACTAGGTATTCAAGTTACTTCCGACTATTATGATTTCATTGATATCAAAAAAATGGTTCCAAAAATAAATCTCACAGACTGCGAAGTGTATCCTCGTCATGGTTCGGTCAGAATGGGAACAAAAGGTCACTGTGACACCATAGCTTCAACACAGGGTCTCTCTAGACAGTAGAAACGGGTGGACAAGCTAGTCAAGGAATACAAAGACCTCTTCACTTCACCTTTAGGGGTGCCTATGCACTATCAAGTGAAACATCCCATTGATTTGATACCTGGTGCTGCCTTTCCCAATGGTCCAATATACAGATGATACCTTTTGGAGAATGAGGAAATAAAGAGTCAAATTTATGAGCTCATCCAGAAGGGCCACATTCTACCAATACCCTCACCTTGTGGGAGCCTAATTGTGTTGGGGCAGAAGAAGGATGGAATGTGGAAAATCTGTATTGATTATAGATCCCTAAATAAAATAATTGTCAAGAATCGATACCCAATCCCCCAGATTGACGATCTTCTTGATTAGCTGAAGGGTGCCAATTTCTTTAGCAAGATCAATCTAAAGTCGAGATATCACCAAGTTTCAATAGAATCAACTGATGTATGGAAGACAACCTTCAAATCTAAAGAATGCCTCTTTAAGTGGTTGGTCATACCTTTTGTCTTGACTAATTCTCCAACAACATTCATGAGGATGATGGATGATATATTATGGTCATTCACAAAATATTTCATGGTATTCTATTTGGATGACATCCTCATCTTCAGTCGAACCTGTGTAGAGCACTTGCAACACATACAACAAGTCCTGAGAGCCATGTAGCAAAACAAGTTATATGCCAACCTAGAGAAATTCTCATTTGGCATGTAGAGAATCCAATATTTAGGATACATTGTGGATGAACATGGGGTGCATGTAGACCCATACACGATCCAATTCATTCGCGATTGGTAAGCCTCGATGAATTTGATAGAGCTCTACAGCTTCCTAGGCCTAGCCAACTTCTACTACAGGTTCATGATTATCCAGATTATATTGAGAACAAAATGAAATATAAACAAAACTATGGCAGAGAACACATAAATATAGTGAAACCCAACTTCTATTAATGAACAAAATTACAAAATATTGTAGAACACAAAGATTCTAGAATGTTGGTAGCTTATCTCTGAAGAGAAATAGATGTCAGCTATGCTCATTCACAACAAGAATTACATCACATTCCATTGCACACTCAAAGTACCTCCTTTGTCTCGATTATATATATGAGAGAGTGAGAGGAGAATAATCCCCCTGATGCATGTGGGATAAACCCTTTTTACAAGATAGTGAGTTATTGAAAAATAACTTGGTCTAATTTTACAAAATTCCATAGGCATGTACATAAGACCACGAGGAAATCATTACATGATGGTTGTAATTAACAAATGAATATGGGATCACATTATAGGATTGAAAATGTTGATTTGAAACAAGTGGATGACCACCAATATCCACCTAGATAATTCCTACCCCATTAGGAAGCAAGCATCCCCATTGTGTCAAGTTCCCTCAGAAGATGGGGAAACTTTTGATGAATTTAAACCTTGGTGAGCCACTTGCCTTATTGAAGCTATCATGCTTTGAAAACCCCATAGAGTTGTATGTTCTGATGGCGAGTAGCTTTCATTTCGGTCTCTATGATCTGATCCACTGTAGCTTGCTCAGTGTAGTCATGATTGAGTTTGGTAGGGGGAAAATGTGTATACACCTCTGAGGTTTCCAGTAGTGGTGGGTAATATGATGGGAGAATCTCCACATTAAATACTGGGTGCAACCCAAGGAAAGGAGGAATACTCGATTCAAAATATTTTTCACCCACCTCTTTTGTGATAGTGTAAGGCCAATATTTGAGTGGTCATAGCTTCTCGTGGGGGCCTATGAGGTGTTGTTTCTGCAAGTGAAACCACACCTTATCACCAACCTAAAACTTGTGTGAAACCCGATGCTATTTTTGTCATTGCTTGTACTTGGAATTATCCTTCTGAAGGGTGTCATGAACCTGTTGTTGGAGGTGTTGGATCCATTCAAAAAATTTGGTTACATGATTTGCATTGGTCTAATGCTTTATTTCCTCATTCTCCAGAAGGGAGTGTTTGTAGATTGGACCATTCGGTAAGGGATTATCGGGAACCAATTCAATGGAATGCTTGACTTGGAAGTGTAGAGGCACCCCCATAGGTGAATCAAAAATATCTTTCTTCTCCTCTACAATATTGTTGACCTACTCATGTTGTATAGAAAGGTCTTGGGACAAGGTTGTAGTGGTTGGAATGACCTTTTGTTCACCTTCTAACCGGATTGTGAAGAGGGAAAACTTTATGTTTTGAGGGATTAGTTTGTGGTTTGTTTGGTCAAGATCAATGAAATGGAAATAGTTGGAACTACTATGCTACCCTGTAGAGCTGACCCCTAAGAGTAAAAATGATACTACGAGGTTGAGACTCATAAACAACGTGACATTTCCACATATAAGTTTTTCCTAAAAGAACATCACAGACTTCAAGTGGGGCAACATCACATAATACCTGATATTCAAAGGGCTTAATGTCATAGGATAGGCAAAATTGTTGGCTAATGTGGATTTATTTCCCCCAGCTCAACCATCCTATGGTGTATGGTTAGCAATGTAGCATTGTCAGAAGATTCATTATTTTGATGACCTCGACTAAGATCAGGTTATTGTGGCTCATTCGCAACAAGTGTTACATCATGTTCCATTACACACTCAATGGACCACCTTCACCTCAATTATATATGAGAGAGTGAGAGGAGAATAATTCTCTTGATGCATTTGGGATAAACCCTTTTTACAAGATAGTGAGTTGTTGAAGAATAACTTGGTCTAAGTTTACAAAATTCCATAGGTATGTACATAAGACCATTAGGCAATAATTACATGATAATTATAACTAACAAATGAAGATGGGATTACATTATAGGCTCAAAAACGTTGATTCAGTGGAAGAAGTGGACGGCCACCAATATCCACCTAGATCGGGTGGTTTGTTCACCATTTTCAAAGAAGGGATTCTTTTATTATTGCACTTAATGACTATGTGGCCAATGGTTGATAATCTTCTTTTATTTGCACAAATGCCAAGATGGAAAATGAAAGGAAGTAAATACCCTTATCCCACCTTTGATCTGTCATTTGGAAACATAGTAAGTTTTGGAATTCCAAGGGTGGTATTAATTTTAGAGGGGGGAGATTGTGACACCCCTCCTAAGCCCTGACTATTTTGCATATTGTGATGATTTACTTGCAATTAGATTTATATGAATTTGTTGAAATGACTGTATGAGTTACTTGGATTAATAATATAATTGTATATGTTGATATAGACTTGTTTTGACACCTACATCGACCAAGGTCAAAGGTCGAGAGCAACCCAAAGAGAATTATAAGTTGTTTTTGTTATTCAAGTACTAACATGTGATGTTTGGGGATACGAATATTGAGACATGCACTAAAGTATGTCATATGTTGAGAGTAGCCTAGATAAATATTAATAATGTGGTGGAAGTCATACCCAATCGAAAGGAAATTTATTCAATGAGGATACCCAACCTAGAGGATAGCACATTATGAAACTTGGGAAGAGAAATATTGATTTGGGACACTTGAAAAATGGTTCCTAAGTTGATGTAGGCTTAAGATCATAAGGTGGATGAGTTTAATTCACCAAACACATAATTTATGGCTTTAGTATCTTTACCTCTAACCGTAATTTCTCATGGAGTATATTTAGGTATGGTGGATAACCCTGAAAAAGGGGGATGGGAAAGCCAAAATACTTTATTAGAAATGAGTTGTTCCCTTATGGGGGATTAGAAAAGAGGAATCTTGTCTTGAGTGGGGGGGAATAGATTCTTGTTGATTTCTGTTGATTAAGGTTGGTTGTCATTGATGTCAACCCTTGAAGAAAGCCTTGTAGCACAAAGGTTTGGGTAATGGACCCAAGATTTTTTTATGTAAATATGACTCATTATTTTTTTTTCATGGTTTATAAGAAGTAAATATGGATTAACTCCAAAGTGGTCCCCTTATGGTGAAATCCCTCACGGGAAGACACTTTGCAGAGTAAGAGAACCCATGCTTAATTTTTGAATAATGAGATGAAGGACAATGAATTTTTTCAGGGAAACTATCCTAGATGGATAGTTCTTGTCATTCCATTTTCGGTGGTATGTAGAACGTCACATAAATCCTCACAGTTAGAGAGTTATGACCATGTGAAGTTGGAGAACCCAGGTTTGGGTAATGGACCCAAGTTTGTTTGATGGATAACGGTATGATTTTTGCTATATTTGAAGGTAATACGATTCTATATGGATAGTACATGTCATTCCATTTCTGGTGGTATGTGGAATTTCACATAACTCCTCACGTTTTGAGAGTTGTGGCCTTACGAAGTTGGAGGACCCTCATATTTCATCTAGAAGCCCCAAAAGGTCAAAGTCGTCAAAGTGGTTTAAGAGATTTTAAAGGAAAACAATAAAGTGAAGTGATGAGTGTATTATAATTCAAAGTGAATACAAAATAAATTAATTCAATAATAAATTTAATGGAGAAATCAGAAGTGGGTTAACCCTAAAATAAGGAAAGTGGGCAAAGTGACCAAGAAGATGTTTTTAAGGAAGCTACTTGGAGAGTATAAATAAGAGGCAAGACTCTCTCATTTTAATAACACTTGAGAATATTGAATATATATAGGTGTTTGAGTTAATCAAGGATATATAAGCCGAAATTTTGAGGGAAGGTAAAGAAAAGAAGGCTGAAATGCAAGGAAGGATAAATTCTTTTGATGGTTCTTTCTAAGGTATGTTATTTATAGGTCATCTCACCATTTTTGCTATAACTTTTTTTCTATAATGATTCAAACCGTGAAATTACTATTCCATTGAGAAAACATATCCAAGTATCTGTGGTAAAAAAATCAGCTTGTGGGTCGTTGTATTTTGGGAGTTACAATCTGTGGACACTAGGGTTTGTGGCTAGTCCTGAAACTAGTCAAAAACAAGTGTTTCAGGTAAAAACATCATAACTTACTCATAATAGATCCAAATTCACTAAGAACAAATGTGTTGGTTGGGGTAAATTTTGTATTATGTTTTGTAATAGTTTCATATCAATTCAACAAATATTTCATGCGGGGCATTTTCTACAAGGTCACTCTCTAAAATAAGCCAGAATTCATCAAGGTATGCCATTTTTGCTATAACTCATTTTTTGAGAGGTTCCAAGTAGTGACACCTGGAGGAATTGCATAAAACATACTGAAGAACATTGTGTATAAGTTTCATATCTTTATACATTACAGGTACAAAGTTATGATTACTTCAAGTTAGGGTTGTTGACTAATCCAAAACTAGGCATGTGAGACTAAAGAAAAGTTTGATGAAAATGCTAGTCTCTTGTTGTTAAAGTTAAGGA
>SNQJ01S0016123.1:129304-143603 GCA_010110895.2 Picea sitchensis
TATTGCAAGAGAGACAACAATATAACAGAGATATAGCGGAAATAAAACAAGAGTCACCGATATACAGTAATACACGATTTTTACTGATCCGGATTATTTTCGGCATGAAATGAGATCAGAGATATAATAAAGAAATGCACAGAGATATTGCAAGAGAGACAACAATATGACAGAGATATAGCGGAAATAAAACAAGAGTCACCGATATACAGTAATACACAATTTCTATTAATGAAATAAATGTACAGAGACTGTAAAATACAGAGTGAAAGACTCGCTAGAATGGTGGTAGCTTATCTCTGAGAAGAGATGTGGCAGCTACTCGCATCCATGCGAAGATGATTATTACAATGAGGCTCTAAGGGCCTTTTTAACATAAGTAAAATCCAAAACCCTAACCCCGGAAAATGAAAAGCCAAAAGGTTTGTGGGCCCCGATGGGGGTAGTTGATATGTCAACTTCCGAGGGGCGTAACTTTTGCATACAATCTCCATTTCAGGTGCTTGATAGCTCGTTGGAAAGATCTATCCGAGAAATACAACTTTTAGGTGACCAACATCAATCTATGATCCATGTTGCTCCCCGTTTTCCCAAAAAACATCGTTTAGGGCCTCAAAATGGCCCCGAAAGTTAAAAACTACTAAAAATAGTAAATTACCAAAATTGTCAGAAACATGTTTTGGGCCAGTTGGAGAAGGTGGGTGGCCACCGATATCCACCTCGATCAATCCTCCCTTCTTAGGAAGCAATGGTCTCCATTGCATTGAGTTCCCTGGGGAGAGGGGAAAGCGATTGCTGAATCTGAATCTTGGTGATTTGCTTTCCTTGCTGGAGAAGTGGCATTGCTTAGCTTGTTGAAGGCTATCACGAAACTTTGGCTAGAAGGTTTGGACCTTTTTAACCAGTCTAGCTATTTTAGATGATTGTGTGTAGAAGGAATCTTTGTTCCTTGCTGCAACCTTTTCGACCTGCTTCTGTTGGATAGAAGGTGCTTGGGCCGAATGATGGCGCGACGCTCCTACATACCCTGCAAGGTCTCTACGCCTGACCTCCTGGTCTTTAAGGATCGTTCAACATTCACCTTTGAGCCGAATTAGCTCTTTTGATTCCCTGCTAGAATCTCTGATGAAAACCTGATCCACAGGTCCTTTCTTCACCCGCACAGCCTTCTGCACTTAACCGTGATCTTCCCCGACTCAATATTGAGTTTCGGGTTTCTTCTTTTCTGATGTCAAGAGTTCCTATCCTCTTGAATCCCCAGTCTACGATGAGCAATTCCCCCATACGCGCCCTTTACGTGTTATCCCTCCTGGCTATGCTCTGGTCCATGTGACCGCTAATTCATAAGACCGCAGCCTTATCCTTATTTTGGGGTTTTGGACTTCAAAATCCCGATGTGCTCCAACTTCCGTTAGCTCTCCAGGCTAGAATCCTGGCCCTAATGACCACTATCTCACAAGACCGCAGCCTTGTCTCCCATCGGGGTTTTGAACATCGCAATGTCGAAATGCATAAACATTTTTCCCTTAGAATCCCTGATATCCCAATATGACGTCAGCTTCCGCTAGTCCCCTGAGATAGACCTTTTGGTCCACACGACCTCCCTCTATATGACCGCAGTCATACCACCTGTACGGGATTGCCGATCCCTCGAATCCCGATTCTCCGCTATCCTGACAGCTGGCCCCTCAATGGCGCTTCCCTCCTTATCCGATATGCAGACAACTAGCCCACAATGGCACTTTTCTCCTTGTCGGGGTTTTGGACTTCGTGATTCCGAAACGCCCAAACCTCTTGTCGCCAGGATTCCCGATATCCCGATGACCAAAATGTCGATAGACGACTTCTTGTCGGGACTTTACTCGATACCTCCGATTGCTGCCACGCATCCCCTCAAGATGGACGGTTCAGATTTCTCCTCACGTTTTCGAGACTTCTGATGTCCCGATTTTCACGATCTCAGGAACTCCGATTTCCCGAGTGCTGATATCCCAATGTCTAGTGCCCGGATCTCCAGAATGGATAATCACGTGACACGTGTCCTCTCTCAGACGAATGGCCCATATTTGTGTCGGGGTTTTCAAGGTGGACTTACCCGATCTCCTGTCCACAGGAATGTCGATATCTCTACTTCCGAGGCCTCGATCTGAACCACGTGTCCCAACTGACGGACCGCTTAGATTAGTTCAGGGTAATTTCCCATGAAAATTCCTGATCTCATGTCATCGAGACTTCCGATTTCCCGATATGCGAAACCATGATGAGTCAACTCTCCTTTTGAGATTTCTCCTCCTGTTCACGAGCTTAAGCCTCATGCAAATTCTGTTAGATCCAACGGTTGACGGGTATCTACTCAAGACCAGAAGGCCCAGATCCGTTCTCCTACGCGCTTACTCTAGAGACTAAAATCTGTGTGCCTTCACCCAATCCAATGGCTGACAGGAATTTGAGTGAGATCCGACGACTGACGATCTCCTCTTTTGTAGGATTCTCCTGAGCTCCTCGTCCTAGATGAAAAAAAACCTTCCGATGGTCCAGATCTTCTTCTCCAATCGATCTGACGGCTATCGTTTCTCCTCCTGAGATTCTGCACACTTCTTCCCAACCTTGGGATGATTCAAAAGCCAAAGGCCTCAATCTTTGCTCCCTTTCTCTGTGAGCTCCTTTGCCCGAGTTCTCGCCATGCATTCTCCTTGACGTTGTTCCTCCTAAGCTTTACTCACGAATCCTCAAAGGATTCTTTCACTTATGTGCCTCTGCAGAGTCTTCACGCACACACGCAGGTGCCGTCTCTCTTGAGATTTTCCAAGTACTCAGACTCCTAAGGGATTTTGTCCTTCTTCCTTCTCCCACAGATGGAGAATGAAATGCCCTCCTGGCTATCCTTCTGCTCAAGCAACCTCTTGTTGAGCCTTTCAGGGTGTTCAACAACCCTGTGAAGATCCCTCAATCAATTCTTCTTCAAATAACAGAACTCAAAGAGTTCTCTTCTCCTATGTGCTTGTCTTCACAATGTCTCAATGCCCACCTGGAAGAGTATCTTTTCACAGAACGTTCAGCAGTTATGTCCCCTTCTCTCTGTGCATATCTGCACATTGTCTCTATGCCCTCCTGGAAGAGTCTCTTCTTCCAAAACTTCCAATAGTTCTGTCTCCTTCTGTGCACCTATGCACCTGCTCAATGCCCACCTAGCAGAGCTCTCAGAATCCTCAGTGATTCTAGTTCTTCTCCGAACTCACAGCAGAGTCCTTCTTCTCCTGTGCACCCCTTGCACCTGCTCAATTCCCACCTGGCAGAGCTTCACAGAATCCTCAGTGATTCTGATTCTTCTTCCTGAACTCACAACAGAGTTATATCTTTGTGCACTCCTTGCACTGGCTCAATGCCCACCTGGCAAAGCTTCACAGAATCCTTAGCGATTCTGGTTCTCCTTAAGAACTCACAGCAGATTTCTTCCTCAGCACCCTCTGCCTGTGCTCAATGCCCACCTGGAAGAGCTCTATAGAACTCTTGAGAGCTTCTGATTGCCACTGTGTTCTCTCATACACAGCCTTGCCTCCAAGGTATTTAACAACCTTGAGGTCTTCTCCTAAGTTGTTGATTCCAGTTCTTGTGCCGCAACATGTCTTTGTCTGAACCCGCAGTATTCAGAAGTGCTTCAGTGCACTGGTGTTTAGAGACTGCAACCCTCTGTCACACCCTCATGGCATGCAACCTCAAAGACCTTCACCTGAAATCCAACCAACTCCTGCAAATGCACAACTACAGTATACATCTACAGCATAAAAGAACACTCACAGACATTCACATAACAAAAAATTCATGCAGGAAAAACTGCTTCTGTTTATATTAAAAATGGCAAACGCCTGTAATTACAAGGTGTTCTTGAGCTCTCTCTAGCTCTACAGCTCAACTTACACCAAATGAGATCCTAAGTCTCGTTTACCTGAGGGGGCTCTTCGAGCTCTTCCCTCCAAACTCACCTACCCTATTCAATTACATTGAATAGTTGTCTAGTCCAGCATCTGGATCTAGATCTTAGCCTTACAAACATTAAAGGCCTACCTTATCTACAACCTGCACAAAGGCATGGTTCTACAACTCACTAGCTTAGACATTTAATTACATTGAATTCATATTTCAAATGAGGTTGCGCCTCTCTTTTGATCTTTGAATGCACGCGCTCGACGTGGTTGGCTGGCTGACGTGGAGATATTCTCCTGCATCAAACTCCTTAGCTTCAAAATTCATGAGCTCCTACTCATGAGCTTCCCATCTCTGATGTTGAAATCCTCATGGATCCCAAATCATCCTTTGGAGATGTTCATCCGCTCCATTCTACTGTTGCTGCTACTTCTGCATTGCTACTGCTGTTGCTTCCTTCCTTCTGCTTAGCTGCTCCTTGCTGGCAGTTTCTGTTGATCTCAACATCATCCTTCTGATGTCTTCTATCACTTCGTCCAGCTACTCCAGTGGCTAGTCCTGTTTTTGCAGTCTCCTCAACTGCAAAAATTTTTTGCACATGAGAAGATCATCATGATCTCCCATGTCTTCTTCATCAATTTCCAACTTCATCTATTGGATGTGCACGCTCTTCACTTTCACCCTCTCTTCCAGGGCTTCTATTTATTCATACAGATCAGCCAAACTAATGTTGTCTACCCCTTCTTCTTCTGCTATTGCAAACTCCCATGTTGCAGTCTTTTCAGCTTCCTAGCTGAAAATATTAAGCCATTCCTCGGAATGTTCATTATCTTGTTCCGCTTCTTCAGTTGTCAGATTCAGTGCTACAGCTCCCTCAACTTCTTGGCTGAAAGTAATGAGCCATTCCTCAGAATGCTCATTTTCCCCTTCGTCTGCTTTTGCTTGGGCAGTTTCAAACACCTGCTCCAATTCCTCCTTGACAGTCTCATCTGNCCCAAATCATCAGAATATTATCATGATCTTACTCCTTGGTCAGCTACACCTGCTGATCCAAACTCACCTCTGAGCTCACCTGCTCTGTCAGCTCCTCAGGATGATTCCAACTCATCTGCTCATCCCTGCCCACCTAGAAATATGGGAAGCTTTTGTTTCCCTCCTGGCAGACTATGAGATCAACCGATCCCATCTTCATCAGCAACCCTTGTTGAATTGAACTCACCTTCGAGTCCATGAGACTTTCAGATAGTCTCGAATGCTCATCTCTGCCCACCTGGCAATCTGAGATGTTTAAACTACCCTCCTGGCAGTCTTCGAGATCCCGCAATGATCTCATTTCATTGCCCAGCTAGCAATGTGAAATTCCCTGGTTGTCCTCATGACAGTCCGTGAGATCCCATAGTGATCTCAACTCATTGCCCACCTGGAAAACTGGAATTTCCTCTCTGCCCTCCTGGCAGTTCTTGAGATCCTCAGCCAATCCCAATTCATTTTCTTCATCATCAAGACCTCTCCCAGTTTCTAGTTCACATACTTGAACCATTTCTTCTTCTGGTCCATTGAAGTTTTCAGCATACCTCAACCATCTTTTTAATAGCCTATGTTGTCTTCTAACCATCAACTCCTTGACTGGACATTTCATCTTCGGCTCCTTCATGGGCCATTCATACACCCATCTTGGCTTCTTATCCTGCTGCATCTTCAATTTGATATTTTCTATGTCTGCCTTTAATTCATAGAGCTCTTTATCCATTTCTGCAATCTCTTTTGCTCTGCTCTTCTTCCCAACATGCCTATGGTCTTCAATAACCATGGTGTTGTCTCTGTCTACATTCCTGGCAAACCTGCTGCTGTCACTCTAGACTAAGAGTGCTACCAGCTTCATCTTCCTATAGTCTCCCTGACTGCCTTCTTGATTGTCTCCTACCTGCAAACAATCACCACAGAGTCTCCAGCACTCTGTCTTCTCCCTCTGCTTCAAATATACAAACAGAGTTCTAGATCTGATACCACTTGATGGGGCGACACTCCTACATACCCTGCATGGTCTCTGTGCCTGACCTCCCGGTCTTTAAGGATCGTTCACCATTCACCTTTGAGACGAATTAGCTCTTTTGATTCCCTGCTGGAATCGCTGATGAAAACCCAATCCACAGGTCCTTTCTTCACCCGCACAGCCTTCTGCACTTAATCGTGATCTTCCCTGACTCAATATCGGGTTTTGGGGTTTCATCTTTTCTGATGTCAAGAGTTCCTGTCCTCTTGAATCCCCGGTCACCGATGAGCAATTTCACCGATACGCGCCCTTCAAACATTATCCCTCCTGCCTATGCTCTGGTCCATGTGACCACTAATTCATAAGACCGCAGCCTTATCCTTCTTTCGAGGTTTTGGACTTCAAAATCCCGATGTGCTCCAACTTCCATTAGCCCTCCAGGCTAGACTCCTGGCCCACATGGCCACTATCTCACAAGACCGCAGCCTTGTCTCCCATCGGGGTTTTGAACATCGCAATGTCAAAATGCATAAACATTTTGTCCTCGGAATCCCTGATATCCCGATATGACGTCAGCTTCCGCTAGTCCCCTGGGATAGACCTTTTGGTCCATAGGACCTCCCTCTATATGACCGCAGTCATACCACTTGTCGGGGTTTCGGGGTTTAAAATGCTGAAATTCATTTTCCCATAGGATTGTCGATCCCTCAAATCCTGATTCTCCGCTATGCTGACAGCTGGCCCCTCAATGGAACTTCCCTCCTTATCCGATACACTAACAGCTGGCCCATAATGGCACTTTTCTCCTTGTCGGGGTTTTGGACTTCGCGATTCCAAAATGCCCAAACCTCTTGTCACCAGGATTCTCAATATCCCAATGACGAAAATGCCGATAGACGACTTCTTGTTGGGACTTTCCCTGATGACTCTGATTGCTACCACGCATCCCCTCAAGATGGACGATTCAGATTTCTCCTCGTGTTTTCGAGACTTCTGATGTCCCGATTTTCACGACCTCAGGAACTCTGATTTCCCAAGTGTCGATATCTTGATGTCTAGTGCCTAGATCTCTGAAACGGATGATCGCGTGACATGTGTCCTCTCTCAGACGAACAACCTAGATTTGTGTCGGGGTTTTCAAGGTGGACTTACCCGATCTCCTGTCCACAAAAATGTTGATATCCCGACTTTCGACACCTCGATCTCCGCCACGTGTCCCAATTGATGGACAACGCAGATCAGTTCCAGGTAATTTCCCATGGAAATTCCCAATCTCATGTCATCGAGACTTCTGATTTCTTGATATGCGAAACCCCGATGAGTGAACCCTCCTTTCGAGATTTCCCCTCCTGTTAACGAGCTTAACCCTCGTGCAAATTCTGTTAGATCTGACAACTGACGGGTATCTGCTCAAGATCTGATGGACCAAAACTATTCTCCTGCGCGCTTACTCTGGAGACTAAACTCTGCACGCCTTCACCCGATCCAACGGCTAACGGGTATCTGAGTGAGATCCGACGACTGATGATCTCCTCTTCTGTAGGCTTCTCCTAAGCTGCTCCTAGATGAAAAAAAACCTTCCAACGGTCCAGATCTTCTTCTCCAACCGATATGATGGTTGTCGTTGCTCCTCCTGAGCTTCTGTGCACTTCTTCCCAACCTTGGGAGAATTCAAAAGCCAAAGGCCTCAACCTTTTCTCCCTTTCTCTGCAAGCTCCTTTGCTCGAGTTCTCGCCATGCGTTCTCCTCAACGTTGTTCCTCCTGAGCTTTACTCTCGAATCCTCAAAGGATTCTTTGACTTCTGTGCCTCTGCAGATTCTTCACGTACACACGCAAGTGTTGTCTCTCCTGAGCTTTTCCAAGTACTCAGACCCCTAAGGAATTTTGTCCTTCTTACTTCTCCCACAGATGGAGAATGAAATGCCCTCCTGGCTATCCTTCTGCTCAAGCAACCTCTTGTTGAGCCTTTCAGGGTGTTCAGTAACCCTGTGAAGATCCCTCAGTGGATTCTTCTTCAAATCACAGAACTCAAAGAGTTCTCTTCTCTTATGTGCTTGTCTGCACAATGTCTCAATGCCCACCTGGTAGAGTATCTTTTCACAGAATGTTCAGCAGTTATGTCCCCTTCTCTCTGTGCCTATCTCCACACTGTCTCTATGCCCTCCTGGCAGAGTGTCTTCTTCTAGAACTTCCAGCAGTTCTGTCTCCTTCTATTCACCTATGCACCTGCTCAATGCCCACCTGGCAGAGCTCTCAGAATCCTCAGTGATTCTGGTTCTTCTCCGAACTCACAGGAGAGTCCTTCTTCTCCTGTGAACCCCTTGCACCTGCTCAATGCCCACCTGGCAGATATTCACAGAATCCTCAANGGCAGAGCTTCACAGAATCCTTAGCGATTCTGGTTCTCCTTAAGAACTCGCAGCAGAGTTCTTCCTCAGCACCCTGTGCCTGCTCTCAATGCCCACTTGGCAGAGCTCTACAGAACTCCTCAGAGCTTCTGTCTGCAACTGTGTTCTCTCATACACAGCCTTGCCTCCAAGGTATTCGACAACCTTGAGGTCTTCTCCTGAGTTATTGATTCAAGTTCTTGTGCTACAACACATCTTTGTCTGAACCCGCAGTATTCAGAAGTGCTTCAGTGCACTAGTGTTCAGAGACCGTAGTCCTCTGTCATGCCCTCATGGCATGCAACCTCAAAGACCTTCACCTGAAATCCAACCAACTCCTACAAATGCACAACTACAGTATACATCTATAGCATAAAAGAACACTCACAGACATTCACATAACACAGAATTCATCTAGGAAAATTTGCTTATGTTTATATTAAAAATGGAAAACGCCTGTAATTACAAGGTGTTCTCGAGCTCTCTCTAGCTCTATAACTCAACTTACACCAAATGAGATCCTAAGTCTCCTTTCCCTGAGGGGGCTCTTCGAGCTCTTCCCTCCAAACTCACCTACCCTATTCAATTACATTGAATAGCTGTCTAGTCCAGCATCTAGATCTAGATCTCAGCCTTACAAACATTAAAGGCCTACCTTATCTACAATCTGCACAAAGGCATGTCTCTCCAGCTCTCCAGCTTAGACATTTAATTACATTGAGTTCAGATTTCAAATGAGGTTGCGCCTCTCTTTTCATCTTTGAATGCACGTGCTCGACGTGGCTAGCTGGCTAGCTAGCTGACGTGGAGAGATTCTCCTGCATCAAACTCCTTAGCTTCAAAATTCATGAGCCCCTTCTCATGAGCTTCCCATCTCTGATGTTGAAATCCTCCTGGATCCCAAATCATCCTTTGGAGCTGTTCATCCGCTCCATTCTGCTACTACTGCTGCTGCTGCTTCTACGCTAATGTTGCTGCTGCTTCCTTCCTTCTGCTCAGATGCTCCTTGCTGGCAGTTTCTGTTGATCAAAACATCAGCCTTCTGATGTTTCTATCACTTTGTCCAGCTTCTCCCATGGCTAGTCCTATTTTTGCAGTCTCCTCAGCTGCAAAAATTTTCTGCACATCAGAAGATCATCATGATCTCCCATGTCTTCTTCATCAATTTCCAACTTCATCTGTTGGATTTGCATGCTATGCACTTTCACCCTCTCTTCCAGGGATTCTATTTTTTCATACAGATCAGCCAAACTAATGTTGTCTGCCCCTTCTTCTTCTGCTACTGCAAACTCCCATGTTGCAGTCTTTTCATCTTCCTGGCTGAAAATATTGAGCCATTCCTCGGAATGCTCATTATCCTGTTCTGCTTCTTCTGTTGTCAGCTTCAGTGCTACAGCTCCCTCAGCTTCTTTGCTGAAAGTAATGAGCCATTCCTCAGAATGCTCATTTTCCCCTTCGTCTGCTTCTGCTTGGGCAGTTTCAAACACCTGCTCCAATTCCTCCTTGACAGTTTCAGCTGACTGTTCTGTTGTTGTTGCTGCACCATATGCAACACAGACTTCTGCCTCCTCTTGGGAAAGCAATAGGAATATCTGGATTACCCCAATCATCAGAATATTATCCTGATCTTACTCGTCGTTCAGCTGTACCTGCTGATCCAAACTCACCTCTGAGCTCACCTGCTCTGTCAGCTCCTCAGGATGATTCCAACTCATCTGCTCATCCCTGCCCACCTGGAAATATGGGATGCTTCCGCTGCCCTCCTAGCAGACTATGAGATCAACCGATCCCATCTTCATCAGCAACCCTTGCTGAATTCAACTCACCTCCGAGTCCATGAGACTTTCAGATAGTCTTGAATGCTCATCTCTGCCCACCTGGCAATCTGAGATGTTTCCACTACCCTCCTGGCAGTCTTCGAGATCCCGCAGCGATCTCATTTCATTGCCCAGCTAGAAATGTGAAATTCCCTGGATGTCCTCATGATAGTCTGTGAGATCCCGCAGTGATCTCAACTCGTTGCCCACCTGGCAAACTAGAATTTCCTCTCTTCCCTCCCGGTAGTTCTTGAGATCCTCAATGAATCCCAATTCATTTTCTTCATCATCGAGACCTCTCCCAGTCTCTGGTTCACATACTTGAACCATTTCTTCTTCTGGTCCATTGAGGTTTTTAGCATACCTCAACCATCTTTTTAACAGCCTACGTTGTCTTCTGACGATCAGCTCCTTGACTGGCCATTTCATCTTCGGCTCCTTCATGGGCCATTCATACACCCATCTTGGCTTCTTATCCTGTTGCATCTTCAATTCAAGATTTTCTATGTCTGCCTTTAATTCATAGAGCTCTTTATCCATTTCTGCAAGCTCTTCTTCTCTGCTCTTCTTCCTAGCATGCCTATGGTCTTCAGTAACCATGGTGTTGTCTCTATCTGCTTTCCTAGCAAACCTGTTGCTGTCACTCTGGACTAAGAGTGTTACCAGCTTCATCTTCCTACAGTCTCCCTGACTGCCTTCTTGATTGTCTCCTACCTGCAAACAATCACCAGAGAGTCTCTAACGCTCTGTCTTCTCCCTCTGCTTCAAATATACAAATAGAGTTCTAGCTCTGATACCACTTGATGGCGCGATGCTCCTACATTCCCCGCAGGGTCTCTGCGCATGACCTCCTGGTCTTTATGGATCGTTCAACATTCATCTTTGAGTCGAATTATCTCTTCTGATTCCCTGCTCGAATCTCTGATGAAAACCCGATCCACAGGTCCTTTCTTCACCCGCACGGCCTTTTGCACTTAATCGTGATCTTCCCCGACTCAATATCGGGTTTCGAGGTTTTGTCTTTTCTGATGTTAAGAGTTCCTGTCCTCTTGAATCCCCAGTCTCCGATGAGAAATTTCACCTATACGTGCCCTTTACGCGTTATCCCTCCTAGCTATGCTCTGGTCCATGTGACCGCTAATTCATAAGACCGCAGCCTTATCCTTCTTTCGAGGTTTTGGACTTCAAAATCCCGATCTGCTCCAACTTCTGTTAGCCCTCTAGGCTAGACTCCTGGCCCACATGACCACTATCTCACAAGACTGCATCCTTGTCTCCCATCGGGGTTTTGAACATTGCAATGTCGAAATGCATAAACATTTTGTCCTTGGAATCCCCGATATCCCGATATGATGTCAGCTTCTACTAGTCCCTTGGGCTAGACCTTTTGGTGCACACAACCTCCCTCTATATGACCACAGTCATACCACCTGTCGGGGTTTCAGGGTTTCAAATGATGAAATGCATTTTCCCATGGGATTGTCGATCCCTCTAATCCCAATTCTCTACTATGCTAATAATTTTCCCCTCAATGGCACTTCCCTCCTTATCCGATATGGTGACAGTTGGCCCACATTGGCACTTTTCTCCTTGTCGAGGTTTCGGACTTCGCGATTCTGAAATGCCCAAACCTCTTGTCACCAGGATTCTTGATATCCCGATGACCAAAATGTCGATAGACGACTTCTTGTCGGGACTTTCCCCAATGACTCTAATTGCTGCCATGCGTCCCCTCAAGATGGACGGTTTAGATTTCTCCTCACGTTTTTGAGACTTCTGATGTCCTGATTTTCACAACCTCAGAAACTCCGATTTCCCGAGTGTCGATATCCCAATGTCTAGTGCCCGAATCTCCGGAATGGATGATTGCGTGACACGTGTCCTCTCTCAGACGGATGGCCTAGATTTGTGTCGGGGTTTTCACGGTGGACATACCCGATCTCCTATCCACAAGAATGTCGATATCCTGACTTCCAACACCTCGATCTCCGCCATGTGTCCCAACTGACGGACAGCTCAGATCAGTTCCAGGTAATTTCCCATGGAAATTCCCGATCTCATGTCATCGAGACTTCTAATTTCCCGATATGCGAAACCCCGATGAGTCAACCCTCCTTTCGGGATTTCTCCTCATGTTAACGAGCTTAACCCTCATGCAACTTCTATCAGATTCGACGGCTGATGGGTATCTGTTCAAGATCTAATGGCCCAGATCCGTTCTCCTGCACGCTTACTCCAGAGACTAAACTCTGCGTGCCTTCACCCGATCCAACAACTGACGGGTATCTGAGTGAGATCCAATGACTGACAATCTCCTCTTCTATAGGCTTCTCCTGAGATCCTTCTGGATGAAAAAAAACCTTCCAACGGTCCAGATATTCTTCTCCAGCCGATCTGACGGTTGTTGTTTCTCCTCTTGAGCTTTTGCGCACTTCTTCCCAACCTTGGGAGAATTCAAAAGCCAAAGGCCTCAACCTTTGCTCCCTTTCTCTGCGAGCTCCTTTGCCCGAGTTCTCGCCATGCGTTCTCCTCGACGTTGTTCCTCCTGAGCTTTACTCTTGAATCCTCAGAGGATTCTTTGACTTCTATGCCTCTGCAGAGTCTTCACGCACACACGCAGGTGCTGTCTCTCCTGAGTTTTTCCAAGTACTCAGACCCCTAAGGGATTTTTTCCTTCTTCCTTCTCCCACAGATGGATAATGAAATGCCCTCCTGGATATCCTTCTTCTTAAGAAACCTCTTGCTGAGCCTTTCAGGGTGTTCAGCAACCCTGTGAAGATCCCTCAGTGGATTCTTCTTCAAATCATAGAACTCAAAGAGTTCTATTCTCTTATGTGCTTGTTTGCACAATGTCTCAATGCCCACCTGGAAAAGTATCTTTTCACAGAATGTTCAACAGTTTTGTCCCCTTCTCTCTATGCCTATATGCACACTGTCTCTATGCCCTCCTGGCAGAGTGTCTTCTTTCAAAAATTCCAGCAGTTCTGTCTCCTTCTGTGCACCTATGCACCTTCTCAATGCCCACTTGGCAGAGCTCTCAGAATCCTCAGTGATTCTAGTTCTTCTCCGAACTCACAGCAGAGTCCTTCTTCTCCTGTGCACCCCTTGCACCTTCTCAATTCCTACATGGCAGAGCTTCACAGAATCCTCAGTGATTCTGATTCTTCTTCCTGAACTCACAACAGAGTTCTATCTTTGTGCACTCCTTGCACTGGCTCAATGCCCACCTGGCAAATATTCACAGAATCCTTAGCAATTATGGTTCTCCTTAAGAACTCACAGTAGAGTTCTTCCTCAGCACCATGTGCCTATGCTCAATGCCCACCTGGAAGAGCTCTACAGAACTCCTCAGAGGTTCTATCTACAACTGTGTTCTCTCATACACAGCCTTGCCTCCAAGGTATTTAACAACCTTGAGGTCTTCTCCCGAGTTGTTGATTCCAATTCTTGTGCCGCAACACGTCTTTGTCTGGACCTGCAGTATTCAGAAGTGCTTCAGTGCACTGGTGTTCAGAAACCGCAGTCCTCTGTCATGCCCTCATGGCATGAAACCTCAAAGACCTTCACTTGAAATCCAACCAACTCCTGCAAATGCACAACTACAGTATACATCTACAGCATAAAATAACACTCACAGACATTCACATAACACAGAATTCATGCAGGAAAAACTGCTTCTGTTTATATTAAAAATGGAAAATGCCTATAATTACAAGGTGTTCTTGAGTTCTCTCTGGCTCTCCAACTCAACTTACACCAAATGAGATCCTAAGTCTCCTTTACCTGAGGGGGCTCTTTGAGCTCTTCATTCCAAACTCACCAACCCTATTCAATTACATTGAATAGCTGTCTAGTCCAGCATCTGGATCTAGATCTCAACCTTACAAACATTAAAGGCCTACCTTATCTACAACCTGCACAAAGGCACGTCTCTACAGCTCACCAGCTTAGACATATTATTACATTGAATTCATATTTCAAATGAGGCTGCACCTCTCTTTTCATCTTTGAATGCACGCGCTCGACGTGGTTGGCTGACGTGGAGAGATGCTCCTGCATTACCGAAGCTATGGTGGTTGCAGTATCCTTATGTTTACCCTTTGAGAAGATTGTGAAGAAGCTGAATTTTGTAGTATGAGATACTACCTTGCGGCACTGTTTAGGTGGGGCAGTAGTT
>SNQJ01S0016124.1:0-10377 GCA_010110895.2 Picea sitchensis
CAATCTACCTTCAAGTGGATAGACTGTCTGAAGATAGTGTGGGACCAAAATCTGTTAAAATATTCGATGTGCTCGTTTTACCATAGACAATATCTCAATATTGTCACCCAACCATAGGAACTCAACCACCCCCGAGCATCGTAACCTTGACATATATAATAGTTTAAGAAGTAGTACCAGACCTAATAGATAACAAAGAGATAGTGTATCTCTCTCTCTCTCCAATAATATCACACCAAATAGAGGGTCCACAAACCAGAAACCAAGACCAAAAACCCAGTTGCAGTAGCTGTAGCTGCACTCCTTCTCCAAACTTGTGCACCACTTGACTTGTGTGAGCAGTGAGTGAGTGAATGACCAAATGAGCTCAAGTACCCTCTATTTATAGTGCTCTTTGTCACCTGTCCAGGCTGAATTCTTCTTTTAGAGTATAATACTTAAATATTAATTCTTTTATTGAGCCGACATGTATTCTAGGGTTTCTACACATATGTTTAGGGTTTTCTGTAGCTTCTGAAACATTCTAATCTAGTTAGAGGTTACACATGGAGGTTAACACCTCCCGCAACTACTGTAACATCAACATACTTCACAGGAGATGAATTGAGAGAAGATTTTTTTTTTGATAATTTTAGGTAAATACATTTGCAAGTACAAGAGACGCTGAAGAAGTCATAGGAAAAATGCAAGGCTAGACATGATCAACATAGAATCAAGAATTCATTCAAATTGGGAGACAGGGTTTGGTTACAATTGAACAAGGAAATACTACATGGCCCTAGTAAGAAGATATATAATATATGGTATAGCCATTTTTAGATATTGGATAAGGTGGGAGATAACACCTATAGACTTAGTCTACCCCCATACATGCATATTTACTCCGTAGTGAATTTGTAAAATGTCAAACTCTATTAGCCTTCCATTTTGGATCAGGAGTAGCGACATGTCCTGCCTTCCATAGAGGACTTAGCACTAGATGCTCAGGCAAAGTTGGAATAGGAAAAAATTGTTTAGAAGTGATCCATAACTACAATATAACGACAACATGACCTTTGGCAAATTGGGTTGAAAGGACAACTTCCATCTAAAACAAAGTGGTACTCCATGGAAAAGGTAGATGAAAAATTTCCTCACCTCATCTAGTAAAGATTTTGGGGACCAAAAGCCTCTCTAAATGTGAAGGTATGATCCATATTGGATCATTATATTATTTTTCATCTATCTCAATTCTTTTGGAGGGGAAAATGGGAGGAATCGGCTTGCAGGGCCATTTTAGTGTCAAGTCCTAGTTTGCAAAATTGGGGTCCAGAACCTTGCGAAACACTTTTGAGGAAAAAATGACATGTTTTGGGATTTCTATGTCCAAAAATTTAATTCTCACACTAAGAGACATTCTACAATTTGAGACCTTTCCAATGGTTCAAACCAAGCCTCAATCAGAGCTCATATACAAAAGTTATGCCTATTGCAAGTTGACCTACCTTGTTCACCACCATGGTACTAGTGGATGCCACATTAGTGCCCCCTTAATAAAAAATATGGGGTTAGCCACATGTGGAATTTCGAAGAGATTCTAGAAGGCCCAAACCTTATCACTAATCGGGGGTAGAGGAAGTCAAAACCCTACCCCTAGATGGATATCAAGATTTGTTAAACAATAGTCCGCTAGGAGGATAATGCGTTGCATTCTTTAGCATTGTATTTGTTCCATAGTTGAGCAGAGAACCTAGGAGTGGTATTTTGAGACCATAACACAAGAGGAGAGATTCTATAGTATCCACACAAGCCATAGTGTCGAATGCAACTCCACCAAGAGTGCCTGTTTCTTTGTACTTGCATTTGAAAAAATAAAGCATAGTGGCCTCACCTTCTAGCTAAGTTTTCTCTCGTATTGGGTTTCCCAGGATATATCTTGTGTTTATTTGTGGATGGTGTGTGAGTATTTATTTATGTTCTCTATTTTTTTCATTTAATCTATTTCATACATTTAAAGCAGACAAATATGAATATCTAAAGAAAATTACCCTTCATAGTGAATATTTTAGTATTTTAGTTAGATATGTTGCGACGAACTGTTAGTATCACGGTGGAATATCCATGGTAGTTCTGAGATCATATTATCAATGTAGCCAGGTTCTTGGGGTATTTATGGAATTTGTAGGGATCCAAGAATCAATATAAGAAGAAATTTGTAGAATCCTAGACATGGTCAACAAGTTTATTCATAACAACCCTGAGATCTAGAAAACAAAGATTTGTGAGGATATAAGAGAAAGTTGTTGACATATCTCACAATATGTCCCTCCTTATGGAAGCTCTAGCAAGAAAACTCAGACCATTTGGAGAAGTTGGAGGCTTGAACTTAGACATTAGATAAGATGGGAAATGAGGGGATAATGAATACCAAGAAAGTGTTGGAAGGTGGATTTGTTGCTCGTGATGTCAACCCTAGTCATGGGTTTGGACCAGAATATTGTTGAAGTTATTTGGACATGAAGGAAAATGAAAATGAAGATACAACACCCATGGATGGATAGTATACATCCATTCTCTTTCGAGGTGTTAGGTATCTTGGCGCGTCCATTGAATCCTCATGGTTGAGGGAAATGAATTTTGAAGATAATGAAATGAAATTGTACATGTAGGCCACGAGACAATTAAAGAAAAGGAGTACAAAATAAGAAAGTGTCGGGTCAGCCTAATGTTAAAAGGAGTTGACATAAATGGTATAAATAAACATCATTATACATTCATTTTGATACAAGTCAATTTCAGAGAGAGAAGAAGAGGTAAAAGAAGGCCAGTTTCAAGGGAGGGATGAAGTCTTTTTGGAGATGTGTTCTAAGGTATGTTATTTTTCAAGGTCATCTTACCATTTTGCCATAGCTTTTCTAGAACGATTCAGATGGTGAAATCCTTATGGTAGTGAGATGACATATCCAAAGGTATACCTCTGGTAAAAAGTTCAGCTCTTTATTCCTTTATAATTATGGATATATACTCTGTGGAATATAGGGTTTGTGACCAGTCCTGAAACTAGTCAAGCAGTGTTCGAATTAAAACAGTCATAACTTTTCCATACAGACTCCAAATTAAGTGGGACCACTTCCATTGGAAATATTACGGAATGTAGTTTCTTGTGTACGAGTTTCAGAATCATATGTTAAATATTGAGCTCAGGGAATTCTGTACAGGAGTCAGGTTATTCTGAACAGACCAGAGGTGAATAAAAGTTTTATTATCTTTCATATATTCTTGGGTGGAAGGAAGGGGAAAGGATAGAGAGTTCATATCTCTCTCTTTATATTGGAGGATTATATCTTCTCCTCTTGGAGGTTTATCCCTCCCTTTACATTTGGAAACTGTAGCTACCTTTGAAGTCATTACTTCCTTGAACAAAACTATTGATTATTTCTCATATATTGTACATGGTGTATTGTGGTGTATTGGTGTAACTCTTATACCATTTTTAATTTCTCATTGGATGAGTGAATGGTTTAATTATAGAGTTGAAAAATGTTTTTTAAAATTGTACTTGATACTAATTCACCCCCTCTTAGTATCAACAATTGGTATCAGAGCAGGTTGCCTTCATAGCAGGTTTAACCAGCGGAAGGAAAATCACGGCGAGAAATGGATGACCATGAGCACATTTCAAATGGGATTCAAAATTTGATGGAAGAAATTATGCATCTTGGAGTGATAGAGTGAACTTACCTACTTGACTTTGGGAGTAGACATTTGGTACTCAGTTGTGTGAATGGCTATGTAATCCCAAATAATGCTCCAACTTGATCAAATGAGAAGAAATATGGTTATGAATTCAAAAACCCAGGACATGTTATTCTAGCATCATTGACACCAACCATTTGCTAGCAAAGTGATGGGATTAAAAACTGCTAAAGAGGTATGGGACAAATGAGGAGATTATCTATGAAGGTGATCCAAAAAGTTAAGCGAGGTCAAGCTTCAGCGACATAGAAGCGAGAATTTGAAACTTTGAACATGAATGAAAAGGAAGATATTGCAACCCTATCTTCTTAGAGTTATTAAAGTTATTGAAAATTCTATCGAGGAGGATTGGGTGAAGAGCTCTATGAATCATTTGTTGTACAAAAGTGTTGAGATCACTTCTCTTGAAGGTATGATACTGAGTCTCCGCCATTGAAGAAACTAGGGACTTGACCAAAATGACAATGGATGAATTACATGGGATTCTTATAGCATATAAAATGAGAACAAGTACAAAAAGTGACCGGGATAAAACAATGAAGCAACCTTTGAAGCCATAAATAAGACAAAAAGACAAGGATAATGACCTTGATGATGAAGAAATAGCAATTGTAAGAAGGTTCTAGAAGGTAAGTGGAAGATACAAGGTAAGTATCCTCTCAAATGCTTTAATTGTGGTAGAATAGGACATATTGTTGAAATTTGTTACTATAAAAAGAGAAGTGTCAACAATAAAAGAACTTCTACTCAAGGATGATGACATCTCCTCAGGATGGTGATGAAAGATAATGGAGGAGAAGTCCTCTTCATAACTGAAGAAACCCCGGGATGATGATCCTTAAGAATTCTAAAAGAAGAAGAAATCATTTGTGAGAGAACAGATTGGATAGAAGAAACCAACCTTGATTCCTTTTGGGGATACAAGACAATGTAGAGAGAGTGAACAAAGAAGATGAGAATCTTGAAAAGTTGAAGCTTATGTTGGCCCGAAAATAACAAGCTTAGAAACACAAACATAATACTAAAGGTGAATTGAGTAGTTGTGAAGAGAATTACAAACTTCAAAAGACCATTAATAGCTTGGAAAAGGAACAATTAGAGATTATGAGAAATTGAAGAATTGGATCACACAAAAGGGGAGCTACTATTGACAACAAAAGGTTGAAAAAGTTTGAAAAAAGCACAGAAAAATTAGATGTATGAGTCAAAAAGATCTCCCAAGCAACCAAACCAGGACTAGGATACAATAGCAGGTTTAGAGACAACAAAACAAGAGAAGGAAGTTGAAAATGATGGAACCAACACTCCAGAGCAGGTTGAACAACAAGATAGAAAAATAGAATTGAAGGAATGAGACGTAAGAAGATCCTCTCCCATCAGGTAGAAAGCAATCATTATGAAGGAAACTTCAAAAGAATAGATTGTGAACCAGAGGATGGACCACACCACAAAAAGAGAAGATCATTTCTTGGTGTAAATTTTTTTTTTCTTGGACATTGGTATACTTGTAGAAATTTTGACCACAAGGCAATCAATTGTAGAATCAATGAAAGGGAATAACTATACAAGCTACATGAATGGTGAAAATAGTAGATATGAAAATGTTAATAGACCTTTCAAACGAAATTATAACCATTTATTATTAATGGATCAAAATATTGTATGTTACAAGTGCAATAATCTTGGTCACAAAGCATGAGATTACAAAGAGATGAAGGAAGACAATCATATGCAAATGTTTGCATACCAACTACAACATGGAAAAGGAAGAGATTCCACACAATGAAAATTTTAGAATAGCATTAGTCGCTAAACAATTCAAAGAAGAAGAAGAATGGTTAATAGCCGATTGGGTGATCATCTTAGAATTGGGAGATCAAAGAAAATTTGTGACTTGAAAAAAGTGGAAATGTTGCATTTGGAGATGACTCATCTACAAAATACTTGGAAAAGGAACAGTAAAACTCAGTGAAAATGTAAAAGCGGAAAAGTCCTATTGGTTGAAGATCACGAGCATAATCTCACCGGTGTAAATAAAATGTGTTATCAAGGATACCCTCTTACGTTTTATTCCCGAAAATGTAAAATCGGAGAAAATAACTTCGGGAAGATTGGTTGCAATGGCAACAAGAAAACCGAACAATGTATACATCCCTGGAGCAGAGAGAGAGGCAGAAGCCACACAAAGAAAGGGTTCTAAGGAAGAAAACATCCCAAGACCAAAAATAAGGATGAAGTATTATTGGGTGCCACATGTTGAGGGGGAGCATCCCCAAAGAATAAGGTTATCTTTTGCAATTAAACTCAGGGGAGAAGCCATACCCTTTGCCATTGATGTCAAAGGGAGAGAAAGTGGGATCATGATGATAGGGAGCATGAGTGTTGCCATCAATGACAAAGGGAGATTGTTGGAAGATTGGTTGTTGTCATTGATGTCAACCTAGTCATGGGTTTTGGACAGAATATTGATGAAGTTATTTGGACATGAAGGGAAAATGAAAAGTAAGAAGATACAACACCCATGGATGGATGGTATACATCATTCTCTTTCCGGTGGTATGTGGCTTGCGATCACGCGTGGATCCTCATGGTTGAGAGAAATAGGTACGAAGATGACAAAGTGGAATTGTACATGCTTAGGCCACGAAGACAATTAAGAAAAGTACAAAAATAAAAGAAGTGTGAGGTCGGCCCCTAATGTTAAGGAAGTGACATAAATGGTATAAATAAAACATCATTATACATTCATTTTGATACAAGTCAATTTCAGAGAGAAAGAGGTAAAAGAAGGCCAGTTCAAAGGAGGGATGAAGTCTTGTGAGGAGATGTTCTAAGGTATGTTATTTTCAAGGTCATCTTACCATTTTTGCCATAACTTTTTTTCTAGAACGATTCAGATGGTGAAATCTCTATGGTAGTGAGATGACACGCTCAGGTACAACACGGTAAAAGTTCAGCTCTTTATTCCGCTATAATTATGGATATATACTATTGGAATATAGGGTTTTGTGACCAGTCCACGAAACTAGTCAAAAACATATGTGTTCAGGTAAAACAGTCATAACTTTCATACAGACTCCAAATGAAGTGGTACCACTTCCATTGGAAAAATTACGGAATGTAGTTTCTTGTGTGCAGTTCAGAATCAGATGTTAAATATTGAGCACGGGGCATGCTGTACAAGTCCAGGTATTCTGAACAGACCAGAATTGAATAAAGTTTTTATTATCTTTCATATATTCTTGGGTGGAAGGAAGGGGAAAGGGATAGAGAGTTCAGATCTCTCTTTATATTGGAGGATTGTATCTCTTCCCTCTTGGGGTTTATCCCTCCCTTACATTTTGGAAACTGTAGCTACCTTTGGAAGTCATTACTTCCTTGAACAAAAAACTATTGATTATTTCTCTTATATTGTGTGCATGGTGTATTGTGGTGTATTGGTGCTTAACTCTTATACCATTTTTCATTTCTCATTGGATATAATTGAATGGTTTAAATATAAGTTGAAAAAAGGTTTTTAGAATTGTACTTGATGCTAATTCCACCCCCCCTCTTAAGTTGGAGGCTTGAACTTCAGTCGGATCCGGATGGGAAACAAAGGGATAACTAAGATTGAAGAGGAGTTGCAAAGAACTTTGAGAAAGAGCAACTGAGTTCTATTACCATAAACCCTTCACAGTCTTTGTTCAAGATGGAAGCAAAACTGGAGATAAATCCATACCAAGGTGATATCGATGCATTAAAGCTGAATCATTGGTTGCAACAACTAGGATTTTATTTCAAGCGTTATTAGCAGCTTAGATTGGTTAAGATCCAAACAATAACTGCGAGGGATATTAATCCCCTTGCATTTTATAGAGGTGGTACTCCTCTTTGGCTAAAAGATTTATCTTGATGCTAAAAATATTAAAATAGGGGATGCTTAAAAGAAACCCAAATATTTATAAACTCAACAAATTATAAAATAGTACCGATTGAAAAATGATATATTCACAAAGAAAATTCTCGAGAAGAGGACCAAGAATATTCAAAGGAGAAAGAGAAACCGAGTTCCAGTACCATAAACCCTTCACAGTCTTTGTTCAAGATGGAAGCAAAACTGGAGATAAATCCATACCAAGGTGATATCAATGCATTAAAACTGAATCATTGGTTGCAACAACTAGACGTTTATTTCAACGTTGTTAACGCTTAGATTGGTTAAGATCCAAACAATAACTTCATGAGGATATTAATCCCCCTGCATTTTTATAGAGGTGGTACTCCTCTTTGGCTAAAAGATTTATCTTGATGCTAAAAATATTAAAATAGGGGATGCTTAAAAGAAACCCAAATATTTATCGCTCAACAAATTATAAAATAGTACCGATTGAAAAATGATATATTCACAAAGAGATCTCCTGAGAAGAGGAACAAAAATATTCAAAGACAAAAATACAAAATATGCAGAATATTGTACATAAATAAATAACAATTACATGAAAAATGATATAATTCTCACATCCATCATAGTATCATAATTTTGATCACCTTCATAAGAAAGAAAGACAAAGGTCCACAATTGAGCTAAGTTTAAAAGAGTATTTCATTGAAAATATGAGAGAATATGATAGGTGCACTTCAAACATATTATGCTCAATAACTTAGAGTTCAAGAAGTAATTGAAATTACACCCCAATATAGTTCTCTTGGGAGTTAAAAAAAATAATAGTCTTTAATAGTCTATTATAAAATAAAATAACATTCGTCCAAACAGAATGGGATGGAGCTCCCGTGGACCATAAAATGAAAGTGGAACAAGGGTTGAACCTAAAATAATAAAGCAAGAAGCGATTATAAATCTATTTTTTTTTTTGAGGAACAACAAGACACAACTTGATTACTCCTGAAAGAGAAGAGGAAAATAATAAAGAAGGATGCGATCAATTTACTCACTGCGATGGATTTCTCTCGCCTCTATCTGCTAGGTGATGTTCCTTTTGTATTCCCCTAGGATGTGATTCTTTTACCAATAATAACTACCACTTCTTGATCTGTTTTAGTTATTTTGATTAAAGCATGCTTTAATGAATTTTCAATGTAATCCCTCATAGACGCGACAATTATATTTTGCTTAACTCTTATGTCGAATAATTAATCCTCTATTTCTTGGTAGTCAATTGAAATTTGATGTAATGTGTCTTATATATATTCATTCTTGTTCACATTGACTAACCATCTTTCTACTTCAAATTCTGAATACTTCGTTAAATTGTTAAATATTTCGGCTGATGCAGATTTAGTGATTCCAATTTTTCCTCAAACTTCTCCTTGTTCATGGATATAGAATTTAAGATTATATTCCAATCAACTACTTCTCTGGATGATTCAGATAGATCCAACTCAAATAACTATATATAACATTATCCCCTCTTGACACTTAGAGTGTCAAAATCGACCAATATTTCATTGAAACATTTAATTCTTTTAATCCAACAAGATTTTAATTGTTTTATTCAGACCGGGGAGGGTAGGTAAATTCCCATTTTCTTTTAAGTTCACTCATGCTTAAAACTTTAATAACAAAAGTAGTATTTTCCCTTTTGTAAAACGCCTCATCATTTTCCAAATTATCTTGAAGGAACTATTTCAAATTAGTCATTTTTGATGCCAAAGAAATGAAACTATTCACTAGTTCCCATGTCTCAATAATTAAGACATCCTCTTTTCAATATTTTTTCCAAAATACCTCCCGACTACAACAAATAGGTTTGATGTCCCTCTTAATTTTGAAATAGACTCTAGTGTTCCATCAAGATTCTTCCATGGCTGCATTGTAGTGATTGAGCTTGCGAATATGGGAGTGGGCATTAAGGAAATCTCCAATTCTTTTATCCTGTCTTTGAGAGTAGCATTTTCACTCTCCATCTTACCTACATATATTTAAAGGATTATCCTGCAACCTCATGGATATACACAATTTTTGATGGAATAAATCCATTTAGGTCAAATGATGAGCTTATATTTCCTTGAGCTTTTTTATTTCTCGCATTAGTTTTTTCAAAAACTAATTTCTTTGAAATTTTATCAAACAAGGCGCTATGTGTTGATTAAGGTTGGTTGTCATTGATGTCAACCCTTGAAGAAATCCCCATAGAACAAAGGTTGGGTAATGGACCCAATATTTTTTGATGTAAATATGACTCGTTATTGTCTTGTCATGGTTGATAATAAGTAGAAATGGAGGAACTCCAAAGTGGTCCCCTTATGGTGAAATCCCTCACGGGAAGATGCTTTGCGGATTGAGTTATCCTAGAAGTATGGTTAGAGAACCCATGCTTATTTGTGGAATAATGAGATGAACACCAATGATTTTTTCAGTGAAACTATCCTATATGGATAGTTCTTTTCATTCCATTTCCGGTGGTATGTGGAACGTCACATAACGCCTCACGATTAGAGAGTTATGGCCATGAGAAGTTGGAGAACCTAGGTTTGAGTAATGGACCCAAGTTTGTTTGATGGATAACAATATGATTTTTGATATATTTTCAGGTAATACTATTCTTTATGGATAGTACATGTCATTCCATTTCTGGTGGTATGTGGAACATCACATAACTCCTCACGGTTTGAGAGTTATGGCCTTACGAAGTTGGAGGA
>SNQJ01S0016124.1:23545-40502 GCA_010110895.2 Picea sitchensis
ATAAAGGGAAAGATGTGAAAATATTCACTCAAGAATTTAGGAGAAGAGCTTTGGTTTTGGGTATAGATTTGTCTTCACAAGAAAATTTACTCAAATGCATTGGAGGTTTGCATAGATACTTGAGGCATACAATAATTATGTTTAATCCTTCAAATATAGATGAAGTATGTGTGCAGGCTACTCATTTAGAGGAAAGAAGAAGGAATGAACCTCAAGAGGGTAGCAAGAAGTCTTTTAATGGAGACAAGGGAAAGAGGAAGTTTGAAGGAAATGGAAAGAAAAACGCTTCAGTAAAGAAAGAGAGAGAGAAACTCTCATGTAAACATTGTTCAAAGGATGGGCATGATGAATACCATTGTTGGAAACTTCATCCTGAAAAGAGACCCAAAAAGTTCAACAACAAAGAGAAACCAAACATTGTTGCAACTATACAACAAGATTTAGGATATGATTCAGAAGATGAAACAAAAATCACAGCCATGGGTTTACACGGTAAGAATTATATTGCTAGCACTAGTTCTTGAAATTCTGCCATCAATGAAACTTAACATGAAAAAGAAAGGATAGAGATTTTCCACATAAGGGTAATTTCAAAACATACCAATATAGATACTCTTTTTGATACGGGATCACAAGCAAAACTCATTTCTGAAGGCATTGCCAAGAAACTAGATTTGGAAACTACTCCTCATCCTAAACCATACCCTTTAGGTTGGATATGTGACAATGCCAAATTACATGTGACAAGGTGTAAACTCAGATTTTCCATCACTGCAAACTATATAGATGAGGTAGAGATTGATGTTATTCCACTGGATATTTGTGGTATTGTGTTGGGAAGCCCATACTTATATGATAGGAGAGACATTTTTCATCGTCATGAGAACAAGTATCATTTGTTTAAAAATGGAGTTGAGTACATTGTTAGAGCACATACAAAGAAGATGAATTTGTCACTTACAAATGTTGGACAAATGAAGAGACTAGTCAATGCTAGTAAGAACCTTGTACTTTTGATGATTAAACCCAAAGACAATGATGAAGAAGAATTTTTCAAAGGATGTGATGAAAAGTTACAATCTGATTTGTATGAGGTTGTTAATGAAAATGTTGAGATGTTTAAGGAACCAAGGGGATTGCCTCCTAAAAGGGGTATCCAACATGAGATTATATTGCAACAAGGAGGTCCTCTTCCAAACATTGACATGTGCGGGATGTCAAACATGGAGAATGTTGAAATCATAAAACAAGCTCAAGAGTTGCTTAACAAAGGGGTCATCAAACCAAGCACTTCACCATACAGGTCACCAATTGGTTTGGTACCAGAGAAAGATTGTATATGGCGTATGTGGGTAGATTTCATAGCCTTGAACAAGACTACAGATATGATTGTTGAAGGAGACACATGGAAGAAAGCTTTGAAAGCAAAGAAAGCTCCATTGCATGACTTGACAAGATATGTTTTCCACTTGGTGATAAGGTATAATAAATACTTTTATGACAAAGTTGTTGATATGCTTACTAGGCATATTGTTAGTGATTTAGTTATTTTCAAGCATAATCCTATCATGCATAAGAGCTATTTGGAACAGTATGTTTTAGATGTTGATGGAAAAAATGTTTATGCAACTTTATGTTGTACTAACCAAGTTGAGGAATTGGATTCCTATGTGCATGGTAAACTTTTGTATCTTGGAAAGCTATGTTTTTCACAGGGTGAAAGAGTCAACAAGATAAGGGAAGCACATTCTTCTCTTATTGTTGACCATTTTGGTGTGGGCAAGATGGTGGCTAGTTTGCAAAAAAATCATCCTAAGTTTTGGGATGAGAATCTACACTACTTTCAACCTGCTTATAACCAGGCCAAGAAGGTCATTGAACAAGTTTATTTTGTGCATCAAACCGTTCAAGAACAGTTGAGAAACATCCAAGCCAAGTACACAGCAAGGCATGACAAGTTTCGTGTTGGTCTTCAAGGCACAAATCCGAGCAAGGCCGAGTGGATTGAGGTTGGAAAGGTGAGGGAATTGTACCGTCATCTTCAGATTGACTAAAATTAGTCTTTTGGAGTTCCAAAAGCTTCCCAATGGGGAGGTGTGATCCAGGGGATCCAATTTTTCTCAAAAAAAAAGTGCTCGGAATTGCTTCAAAACGGACACGTGCATAGGCCTCATTATCATGAACCCAACGCAACTTGAATGGTCTCAAACGGACATCATATGAGCAAGATATCGTGTTATGTTCATTTTTCCAAACAAGCAAAATTTTGTTGACTGTATAGTTCATACAGTGCTGACGTGGAAGATGATCATACAGTCTGTACGACCATACAGTGATGAAGTGGTAGGGTATGGACCCAAATGTGCCAGGTGATGTGGCAAAGTGATGAGTTGGCATGGGCTGACGTGGCAAGGTCGTACAGGCTCGATGGCAGATAGATAAGCGAATTAACGACTAACATGTGTCATATTTTCGGAAAATGATATGGTGCCATGTGGCACAGTCATGGGTTGCCACATGGAACCCCATTTTGGTTGGCATTTGGTAAAATTTTATGACTCCATAGGAGTCAAACCCGCGACCTTCAGGCGGGGTAATGGCTTGGCAGGGTCGAGCTACCAGCCCACCCACATTGGGTTGCTTAACCATATAGTTGTTTAATATGATTTGAATTGTAAGTTGTGTTATAACGGCAGACTAAAGTGTTGGGTCCTAGCCCTAGCCCCCGACACATACACCATACAGCTATGTCATATAACCAGCGGGCGCGCAGCCGTTAACACTCAGAGGTTTAGCCCCTGGTTTTATCAATACCATACGACTACCATAACCTTTGGTGCGGAGTTAACATGGCTTAACACTATTCAACGGGAATCTTTCCATGCGCCCACCACTTGTCAGTACCACACTCATTCTTTGCAACGGGGGTCGGATTAGGCGTTGGGATGTGGCCACATGCACCCCATACGACCTACACCTCTGCCAAAAGGGGCGCTAAACCCGCTAATTGTTCGACAAAATGCCTCTTTTTGTGGGTTGCATGTGTGTTGGGTTTTAGGCCCAGTAACGTTGTGGGAGCCAGGTTGGTCATTCACAGGTGTGTTTTGGCGAGCAAGTACAACAAGCTTGAAGGGGAAAACTTCCAAGAGGTGTAATTTCTTCATTTTTTGGCCAAACCAGGTGTCGAAAGAGCCCAGCTAGGGGTTTTTGGATGTTCTGAAGCCATTGGAGCCATCTATTTTGTAGTATGGTCACTGTAAGAGAACTTTTTAAGCATAATGAAAGTGATGCAAGGGAATCTGGACCAGGAGATGTAGCCCAAGAGAGGGGTGAACTCATTTAACATTTGTTATGTTATATGTTCATTATTGATGGTTTTTATATGTCTGATATGTTGCTCATGATTAATTAAAACTCATTTAATTTATTTGTTAGTAACTTGATCCAATTACCCAAACACATACCATTTTACACTTGCAATTTAAAGAGACAAGTCTTATTCATTTGAAAGATCTATTGGAAACGAATTCATTCCATTTTCATATCAATGGTCTATGTAACCCATGGTGTGGCTTTCAGCATATAGGAGGACTGGCATTCTCCTAGGACATAGGTCTAGATTAGAAGAATGGTTCTTGTATCCCATTGTGGGGCTTTCAGCATCTGTTGGGACAGTTATTCTTCTATGATGTATGTCTGGAATAGAAGAATGGTCCTTGTATCACTCTGTTGAGTAAGTGACTTATCTAGCATCATGGCCGATTACTCATATGGAGTATGGCCTTGAGAGATGATGCATTTGATGCTATCAGATGATATTGATAGTGGTGATGTTGCTCATGAATTGATCTACATGATCATGAGATAGAATGTGTGGTTATGATGATGCTACCAATAGAATGGTATGTTTGTGCTCAATACCATTATCGTTAAAGACCTCCATATCTATGAGGGAGTGTTGATGTTATGGTAGCTATGGGAGGTATTAACCTCCATGCGTAACCTCTGACTAGATTAGAATGTTCTGGAAGCTAGATAAAACCCTAAACAGATGTGTAGAAACCCTAGAAGACATGTTGGCTCAATAAAATAATTAATATTTAAGTATTGGCCTATAAAAGAATAATTTGGCATGGAAATGTGACAAAGAGCACTATAAATAGAGGGATATTGAGCTCATTTGGTCATTTAGTCACTCACAACTCACACAAGTCAAGTGGTGTGCAAGTTTGGAGAAGGAGTGCAGGTACAACTACTACAACTGGGTTTTTGGTCTTGTTTTTTGGTTTGTGGACTCTCTTTTTGGTGCGTTATTCTTGGAGAGAGAGAGAGATAATCTATCTCTTGGTTATATGTTGGGTATGGTACTGCTTATGAAACTATTCTATGTTTCAAGGTTACATTTCTTAGGGGTGTTTGTGTGCCTATGGTTGGGTGACAATATTGAGATATTGTCTATGGTAAAACAAGCACATCCAATATTTTAACAAGGTCCTCCTTCACTCCTCATTGATGTCCATATATAACATCCAAGGGTGAAGGTGGAAAATATACAAAGAAAGTTTCTAAAGGTGACTTACCAGTTGAAGTGTAAATTGTTGTATTATAAGAGTGATGTATGTAAATCATATTTTCATCATATGTGTTTGTATGCTTCTGATTGTAACCCCTCAAAAGCTACACCAAAG
This sequence comes from Picea sitchensis, assembly GCA_010110895.2. Classification (NCBI taxonomy): domain Eukaryota; kingdom Viridiplantae; phylum Streptophyta; class Pinopsida; order Pinales; family Pinaceae; genus Picea; species Picea sitchensis. The sequence goes on from SNQJ01S0016124.1 coordinate 28,234, forward strand.
TCGTGTTGACTACTTCAGTTTTCCCATCTGTTTGTCGATGGAATGTTGTAGATCTCTTCAACTTAGTGTCCATATTATCTCATAATGTAGTTCAAAATGTACTGAGAAATATGGTATCCCTATCTAAGATGATGCTCCTTTGTATCCCAAAGCGCACCCAAACCTATTTAATGAACATGCTTGTTCCTTCTTGTCCTTTAATGGTATTTTTACAAGGCATGAGAATGCACATCTTCTTGAATCTATCAACTACCACAAATAGATAGTCATGTCCTTCCTAGTTTTTTGTAAACCTCGCACAAAATCCATGGAAATATTTCCCAAGGTCAAGTGGAAGCAGGTAAGGGATGGTATAGACCTTGCTTCCTATTACTAGGCTTGTTGGTACAACAAAGTATACATCCTCTAAGATAGTGTGCTACATCTTCCTGCATTATGGGCTAGTACGCATACCTCTCTAAGTTGGCAATTGTCTCCCCAACACCAAAATGTCTTGCAACCTTGGAGGTGTGAGTCTCTATGATAAGATATAGTTTTTCACCTTTAGGCACACAAAGCTTGTCGAGATTGTAGAGTAACCCATTCTGGAAATGATAGTCAACCTCTTTGTCACCTTATTCTATATGAATTTGGCCTTGTATATGCTAAAACATCTCCTTGAAGTCCTCATATTTTGTGTATGCATCTTTGTATGCATCATGGGTAAAAGGATCCATGTGCATCAAAGTTCCCAAAGTTGTAATATTGGATGTGGGTGGCCTTGAAATCATGTTTTCCAACCGGTTTGCGTTTCCCTTTTTATACTTGATGACTAGAAGAAATTATTGTAAGAACCCCACCCAATTGTAATGTATGGTTTGTTGTAGCTTACTCTGGGCCTGCAAATATTGTAGAGGTTGGTGATCTATGTGGATGATGGTATTCTTTCCCATTAGATAGTGCTTCCACTTCTTGAAAGCTTGAGCTAGGGCATAGAGTTCCTTTTCATAGGTAGGGTAGTTGAGAACTGCCCCACTAAATGTTTCAAAATGATAGCATACAAGCCTCCCTCCTTGCATAAAAAATACTCCCATGGCATACCCACTGGAAGTTGTCTCCATTTCGAAAGGATTTTGAAAGTTTGGTTATGTGAGAACTAGTGCTTGATCGATCTTTTTTTCATCTCTTTAAAATCCTTCTGTTGATTCTTCCCCCAATTGGAAAATCATACCACTCACTGTTATAGTGTGGAGTGGTGTAGCTACCACTGAAAATGAAGCTATGAAAGTATGCAAGTACTTTGTTTCCCCAAAAAAACTCCTAACTTCAGTGTCATTTGTACGAAATGGCCATTTCATGATGGCCTCCATATTCTTGTGATCTGTCTTGAGCTCTCCTCCACTGATCACATACCCCAAATACACAAAACATTGCTGAGAAAACTCACATTTCTTGAGGTTAGCCAGTAGTTTGTGCTTATTTACAATATCTAACACCTGCATGAGATGTGATATGTGCTCCTCTTAGGTAGCACTATAAACTAGTATATCATCCAAATAGACTATAACAAATGAATCTAGATATGGGCATAGCACATCATTCTTTAGTCTCATAAATGTAGTTGGTGCATTACATAAACCAAATGGCATGACCAACCATTCATACAAACCTTCCTTTTTCTTGAAGAAATTTTTCCAAGTGTCTTCTTCCTTGACACGTACTTGGTGGTTTCTCAATTTGATATCCAACTTGGTGAAATATTTTGCATGTTGAAATTGCTTTAACAAATCATCGATCCTGGGAAGAGGGTACCAATTTTTTAGTGTAATATAGTTCAATTATTTGTAGTCAATACACATTCACCAAGTCCCATCCTTAATTGGTACAATTATTAGTTGACCCACAATGTGAAGTGCTTAGTAAAATCACACCCTACACCAACAACTATTGCAAATTCTTCTTCACATCATTTTCTTCTTGAACAGATTATGTATATAACCCAATATTTGGCAATGGGGAGTTTGGAAATAATTGTATTTCATGTTCCACTTTCCTTTTGGGTGGTATCCCTTTAGGCTCCTGGAACACTCATTTGTATGCCTATAGAAACTCCTCCAACTGAAGTTTCTTCTCTTTAGTGCACCCCTCTAGGAATGCCTTCATTCTTATCAACTCATCATTAGATTGATTTCCTCTTAATAAAAGTAAAACATATTTGTTACTGGAACTAATCAACTTCTTGGATTGGTTGGCACTTACCAGTGAGATATTTGACTTTCCTTTATGTGCATTGATGATATAGGGCTTCCCATCCTTGATTAGTCGGTACTAGTTGGCTCTCCGCGTAAATATTGCATCCCTTATATACATGTAGGGGATTCCAAACATTGTTCCACGTGTTTCAAGGGGTACTACATCCAATTCCACTTCATCAATAAAATCAACACTTAAAACAAATTCAATATTACACTATTTCATTACCTTGATATCTGCATCCTTGTTTACCCATCTCGATGGATATTGGATAGGATGATTGCGAATGTCCAATCCAAGATTTTTTACCAGATCCGTTGCTATGAGATTAGACTATAAACCATAGTCGAATAGAGAATATGTATTGATCTTCTAGACCTAGATCTTTATGTGGACGAGTTTGGTCATCTCTTCACCTACTCTTGCACTGATGTGCAAACAATATTCTCATCCACATTGGAGTTGCTTTCAACCTGATTGCTTGAATCCATGACTAGGTTCCTCACAAGGAATTGAAGGGAGTCACTCCACTCGAAGCTTGGATCGACTGGAAACTAGAAGTTAGGCACTTTAGGGTGTTTGGGTCTCTTGCATGGGTGCACATTCCTTCAAAGAAAAGGAGGGATTTGGAACCCCAAATTCAAGAGTGAATTTTTGTGGGGTATTATAATAGTGTTAAGTGGTATAGGCTACTAAATCCTTTCACTGGAAAAAATTTCATTGAAAGAAGTTTCAAATTTGAAGAGGGACCCTTCCATGCAATTGAGGAAGAACCTACTATAGATACACAAGTTCTTGTTGATGCAAATCTCATAGATGTGTCATTAATTTCCTCAGATGAAATTTTAGATTCATATGAAGAAGAGAAAGTTGATGAAATTGATGAACAATTTGTTGAAATTTTGATAATCAAGCCACTTTGGGCACAACAAACTCTTCAAGTTACAGGTGACCTAATTGGTGATTCAAAAAATACATGGAGGACTTTGGAACCCCAAAGAAAAGACTACATTTTTGTGGGGTATCCTAATAGTGTTAAGTGGTATAGACTATTAAATCCTTTCACTGAAAACAAATTTATTGAAAGAAGTGTCAAATTTGAAGAGGGCCTCTTGCATGCAATTGAGGAAGAGCCTACTATAGATACACAAGTTATTATTGATGAAAATCTCACGGATCCTAGTTTTTTTGCCTCGGATGAAATTTTAGATTCAGATGAAGAAGAAGAAGTTGATGAAATTGATGAACAAGTTGTTGAAAATTTGATAGTCGGACTACTTTGGGCACAACAAAATCTTCAAGTTGTAAGTGACCTAATTGGTGATCCAACAAATACATGGAGGACTCGCTCATAGTTTCAAGGTGATTTGTTGGAACTCACCACTACAGAGCCTTTGATGCCTATCCATTTTTACATGTTCATTTATACATATCCACAATCTTATGAAAAAGTTGTAGGTAATCCATATTGGGAGGCTATCATGGATGAGGAGTATCAATCTATGATGAAGAGCCAAACTTGGGAGTTGGTTCCCCTACCTCTTGGTTAGAATATTTTTTGGTACTAAATGTATTTATCCAACAAATATGGAAATAAATGAACATGTGAGTAAGTAAAATCACGTCTTGTAGAAAAATTATTCTCATAGGTACAGGGCATAGACTACAATGAGACATTTGCAGCTATTGCAAATATGGATTCCACTCAAATTGTGCTCACCCTTGCAGCAAATCAACATTGGGAGGTTCATTATATGGATGTGAAGAGTTCATATATTCATGAGGATCTTGAGGAGAATATCTACATGGAACAACCACATAGGTATATCCAAGATTCATCTCTTGTCTGTAGGTTATGGAAATATGTAATACCCTGTTTTCCCCCAAGTTTGTAATTATGCTTAAGGCTTCATGAATTGTAATTAATGAACACTACAATTTTGTTTTATGTTTAATAAAAACACCTAAAATTTGACTAAGGGGAAGCCTTGCAGTACTGGCCATGATACCATGAGTGGGTGTTATAGCCCTAAATTTATCTACACATGCATATCTGGCCTTTGGCCCTCTTACTTGCAGTTTTTTCCAAGCCATCACTGAGTTTCTCTTCTAAAAAACCAAATTTTTGAAGATGTGTGTGCCCTGCTCCACTACTGCCCATGTACATATGCTTGCTGCACCACTACAGCCCACGTACGTATGCATGTTGCACCACTACAGCCCGTGTATACTTGCAAAAGTTGCAAAAAATAAAAATTTGCAAGGAATTCATTGAGATTACGGGCTATTGGGTGGTTTCCCAACTAATTCACCGCCTATAGCCCATAACCCAACCGAATAACCATAATTTTGCCATATAAAAGGAGGTGTTGGGGTCTCATTCCACATCTAGACATAAGAACAGTGAAACTCTGCATGTTTCACATCGCCTCCTTTCCCCAAGCATTTGCAACCCTTTTGTGAGAATTTCATCAGAATTCCCCAATTTGCCTTCCTTCCTCCATCAAAAACCCATTTCATTTACCAAGAAGAAGGTTGAGAGGAGAATCCATCAAGGTGGTGCAATTAGAGCTCGATGAAGAGGATCCTAGACCAGGTTCGAAGAGCAGTAGCCAACTTTGGTTGTAAGTAATCATTGTATTATCAATAAAAGAAGTATTTTTCATGTCCCAAAACATGATGTGTCGAATGTTTGCATTTGATTTATGTTTTTATTCTAACATATAACCCTTATTTACGTATGAAATGTATGCTTGTATTTCTCTGTTTATTTTTCTTTGAATGCAGGCCAGCCTTGGGAGGAGGTTTGCAGTCGGTGAATCTATCGAGGGAGAGAGGATCTACACCGGATGTGGGAGTAAAGGTACAGTTACCGGATCCTTATCATTTTACTTTTCTTGCATAAGTCTGGGGTATGTTTGGGGTAGTTAGAGAAGTAGGAGACTTTTAGATGGTTGTGATCTGCCTACATTCTGAACCCTAGTGTAGTCTTAAGGGCGGTGTTCATGCTCTATCATAACTGGCGACCATACTGGGGAAGACTCTAGGGTTTTAGGGAATTTTTTGGGTGTCGGATTGGTTTTTATACCTTTCGAGTTTCTTTTTAGTCTGTTGAGTCTTTCAAGGGGTCTAGTCACCTGTTGGTGCCATACCAGTACTCCCTACCCTGTCAGTTTGTCTGTTTGTTTTCTTTTTTCAAGAAGAACAGAGGTGTATGTTGCATGTTGTGGGACATCACCCGTACATACGCACCCTACTTTATAGACAACTCGCATACATACGCAGGCTGCTTAAGTATCAATAGCGTACATGTGTCAGGAAACTCTTTTTTAAGAAGGGGTAGTCAACCTCTTCCCTGATTGAGGTCTTACTTCTCATGGTTTCTTGACTGGAGTCCAGTGTCTCTATTTTTACAGTCAAAGCTTGGGTTAGATGTCAGTTTGCTTATCTTTTTTAAATATTGAAAGGGTTTTAGGCCAGTCTTTGAGTTTGTTGATCAACCTGTTTGGTGTCTTAAGTGACTCCCTACGATCCACAGTGGGCCGGAGGTCAGTCTCAGTCTTGTCTTGTTTTTCTTTTCCCCCTTTCATTTGCTTTAAAGAAAAGAGAAAAATATTTGTTTCAAGTTCTTCTTGTTGAAAGTATTTTCCAAAAAGAAAAAGAAAAAGATCTTTCATTTCCTAGTTTGGTAAAGTAGTTAGGGTTAGTTATTTTACTTGAAAGGAAAAAGAGTTTAGTTTTTAAGTTCTTTATTGATTGCTTAAAACTTAAGTAGATCGTAGTCGAGTGAAATTTTGTTTTAAGTCTTCATTTTAAAGATCTTGAAAATAGTCAGTTATGAAAAGTTGGTTTAAAGAGTTAGTTGCAAATATTTATTGTTAACTAGGAGTAATTTTGCTTTCAGTTTCGTTTTCTTCTCCTTCTTTGTCTCCCATACACATCACTAGTTTCACTGTCATTTCCTTGAGTTAAAACAATCCATTTAAAATGAACGCTAATTAAAGTTTATTAGAATTCCACGTTTGTGGGGTCAATCAACTAGTTTAGGTTAGAGCCTTGAATTAGGTTGGAGAGGAAACTCTTCAAGGATTATAAACAAACATTGGAGTCATAGCTAGGGAGTGTAAAAGTTCCAGTAAATGTGAAATTTATCCGGGACCCCCCTCTAACACAGGGGCTAAACATGAGGTCGGGTGAGGAAAGGCAGCGGAGATAACCCCTCCAAAGCCGGACCAATCATTGTGGGGAACGCATATTGAGGATCTATCATGGGATACTATCGTTCGCATTTGCCTACGGAGATTTATGGACCTCGAATTAATTCGAGATCCTCAGTTGTCTTCTAGACCACTTGCTTTCGATACCCTTGATAGGTTTCAAACTTGTTATCCTACTCATTGTGGTCCACCCGACTGTCGAATGTACCCGCCTGGTGACCTTTTACGAGCTCGCAACTTAGTTGCCTTTATTCTAGGGACTTGTACATGTGATTGTGGGGGTATACCGCGGTAACTAGGGCATACGTCAGCCCATGATTTGAAGAGTATACCCAGAGCATGCTTCTGTGTTCGATTTTCACTTGCACCTGTAAGTTTCTCTAGTGTTGGCTGGCGTAACTATTCTTCCAACTAGATAGTCGTCTGCTTGATTTTCCTTTAGGAGATTTTAGTGTGTGCTTTGTGCTCCCTATTTTTCCATAGTGATTTAGTCAATCATTGATTTGGGTCTCTGACCTAGGGTGGTAGACCATCCACTCCACCGGTTGCGAGGACTTTTTGGTCTTCAGCTTGGAAATGTGGAGCCGCCTCTTTATAGGCGTTGTTTTGATAACACTAGTTCGCCAGAGTCTGTGTGTGAGACTTTTACGGACTTGAACGATCCCGCAAGGGGAGAACCTATGCATAGGATCTGCATGGCTAAAGTTACTGATGATACCAACCAAGGAACCCCTTCACAAGTGGATTCTTGTGTTTTTCCTTTCTTCGGAAACGTTGGTGTCCCTTTGATGGCTACTTTGTACATTCTTGGGTTAAATGTGGGACTACCAGTTTGGTTGGGCACCATTCCAAATGTCTCGAATGCTCTTGATGCTTATCAGTTAAGCACTTTATGTCATGGGCACCATGTTCATGTTCCTTCATCAGCAAAGTCTTCTCCTCCTCCTTCTCTCGCCTCTAGTGAAAGTACATTTACTAGTAACTGGAAGTCTAAATGAAATAGAAAGAGGAAGAATAGGGAGAATAAGTCACCAACCTATGCAAATCATGTTGGAGATAGGTCGTCAACCTTTACAAGTCATGTTGAAGACCAACACCCAGCCTCTGCAAGTCATACTAGGGGCAAGAACCCATCCTATGCAAGTCATGTTGGGGGAAAAAGTCTAGTCACTTCTAGTCATACTGGCGATAGATATGTAGCCTCTGCGAGTCATGTTATCAACCCATCACCAACCTCTGCAAGTCATGTTGGAGATGTGCAAACAGCCACTGTTAGTCATGCTGGGAGCATTGATTCTATTGAGAAACTGAGATGGATAGGACATAAGCCTAAGTTCCCTTGTAATCTTTGCAAGGGAGATCACCTTACTCATTTATGCCCTAGCCTTCCAGAGTTACGAAGGTTGTGGTCTTGTCTGCAAGCTCTTCTGATGTTAAGTCTTCTGAGGTTTCCTCACAGTCATTTCAACCTTTGGTTGATGAAGTGGTCATGCCGGTGAAGTATTCAACTGATCCCACTCCTCTTTTGGGGGGTGAGGCGCCTTTAGACCATGTAGTCTCACAGCCTATTTAGCCATTGGTTGAGAAAGTGGTCACACCGATACAGTCTTCAGTTGATCCCACTCTTCTTTTGGAGAGTGTTGAGTCTACCAAAGTGGTCATGCTGATGCAATATTTGGTTGATCCCACTCTTCTCTTAGAGAGTGATGTGTCTACTGACTATGTTTTTATCATTTCCAATCTAGTACTTTCATAACAAGGGGGCATTCCACTCATTTCAAGCACACCCCCTCCAAGCCCTAGGATGGTTTCTGTTGATCGGAATGATATTTTAAGCCCTGTCTTCCTTCTTCTACACCTTTTCAAATAAGGGTTGAAGTTAATTCCACAAACATTTATCGATGTATTGTGGATGAAGGCGCCTCCACAAGTATTTTATCCTCCCCGGTTTCGAAAGTCTTGGAATCTCCTGAGCTTGTGTCTACTTCACATGAGATGTTGGATTTTGACAGACGTCCTAGTGAATATTTGGGGGTTCTTCCTCAGTTGCCTATCTCATTAGGTGGGAGGATTTTCCTTGTCGATGTTATAGTGGTGCAAGGCCTGTTAGATTTCAATATGCTTCTTGGGCGTGATTATGTATATGCTATGAATGTTGTGGTGTCTACGCTCTTTTGGGTGAGGCATTTCCCTCATAATGGAAGAATTGTCACTATCGACCAGTTGGCATCTGATAATCACCATCCTAATTCGGTATTAGTTTAGGCTGCCCCTTTGTATTTTCCTAGTGTTCGGGTAGACTCTACCCCGCCACGGGTTATTTATGTAGTGTTTTATCATCGATGTTCAATTGCTTCAGAGAAAGACCTTGTTCACTCATGTTTTCCTTCTCGAGACATAGTCTCGGAAATTGATCCATTGGTTTATCCAATGGGGGCATGGGAGCTCTTACTTCTCCCTCTTGGTACAAGTGATCTCGTCGGGATTACTTGAAAAAAGTATCCCCCTAGAGTCTTCTTTAAGCCCTTTTCAAACTCTCTAAACATGAAAATATTGTCGAGCGATCTTGTTTCCCTTCACGCTCGCCAAACTAAAACTTGAAGGCATGTTTTTCCAGCAGTAGTTTACCCCTTTTTCAATCTGGACGGTCAATTTTATGAACAAAGTTATACTCTAGGAACTTTGGTTCGCTAGAGAAGAGTATTCTCAGGTATAAGTTTAATCCTTTTTCGGGCATGAGGGACTAAATTTACAAAAAAGGAACCCCCACAAAGTCCATAGTTAAGCTCTTTTCAGACTCCCTAAAATTGAAAAGATCGTCGAGTGACCTTGTTCTTTCACACTCGTTAAATTGGTCCAAAAGAACATCCCCTACGGAGTCCATAGTTAATCTATTTTCAGACTCCTTAAAATTGAAAATATCGTTGAGTGACCTTGTTCCTTCACGCTCGTTAAATTGGTACATAAGAACATCTACTGGCATGAGTTTACCCCTTTTCCAACTTGTATATTAAAGAGGAAAAAGGTACACCTCGGGAGATTCGTCTCGTCGGGAGAGTTCTCCTTAGTAAATTTTATACTTTTTCAGGCTGAGGAGACTAAATCCAGAAAAAGGTTGTGAGTCCATAGTTAAGCTCTTTTCAGACTCCTTACAATTGAAAAGATTGTCGAGTGATCTTGTCTGTGTCACACTTGTTAAAATGGTTTTTAATAGACGTCTTTTAGATGCTAGTTTACCCATTTTTCGAGCTGACTAGACTATTTATGAAAAAGGTACCCCAATGGAGTCTTCTTTTACGTTTTTTCAGACTCTCTAAACGTGAAAAAACTACCGAGCTTACCTTCTCTAGGCTCGTTAAAAATACAATGAAGGGGGTTTCATTGTGTCTTGCTAATCGCATTTGCATCTCCGCGTCTTTGGCCTAATTCTGGCTCCATGTTGCTCTCAAATGAACCTTTGAATCATTCTTTATACGCAAGCCTTGTATCACTTTGTCTCTGCGACCTGACACCTTGACCCATGGAGGAATTATCCCTGAGTGTCCTTTTCCTGCACATGTCTCCTTGCTCTGAGAATTAGTGTGTTCCTTGTGTCTGGAAATAGTATGCTTGTGACACTCGTACCTCCTTTGTAACGTAGCATTCTTTTATTCTTTTTCAAGCTCTTAAAAAATTGAAAAAGACCAAAAAACAAAAAAACAAAAAAGAGGGGACGGGAAACTGAGTAGTTTATGTGAGGAAAATAGGAAGTTTGCCCAGAAGCCCAACCTACACTTGCATGACCTCGAATTACCAACCTATTTGTAGTACCATGTTCGATTGTTCACAAGAAACATGTTAATGGCATCAGATCAGGTGGTTGGGGAAGTTATGGCTACCTTCAAAACATGTACTTGGAGGAGTGAAGGTTCGGTCATATATTTCAGCCAAGATAGCCCTAGAAATGCCCTGTTGACACAGGGGAAGACTTCAACGCTTCAACATCACACTAACAAAACCCTAACTACCGGCCCTTTCGACAACACCTGCAAAGAAGATGAATTCTCACCTGAGGTAGAGGCACGGGGGGTTGCAAGACTCATGTGTCTACAACCAAGATGGGACACAGATCTGTGATTATAACACTTAACAGAGAACTTATCCAGCAATATGCATTAGTTCATGAATCTTATTCACATCGCAGATCAAACCCTAAGTACAGAACAACGCAGTAATAATCAAGATCAAACCCGTAAAACCTCTTAACACATAGCATTGACTCAGATCCAGCATTCATTTATCTTTAACATCATTAAGCACTAAGATACAACATTATATGCATTCATTATAACAACACTAAGCATAAATCACATAAGCAACATCGCACAAATCATATCAAGACACAGGATATGCGTGGTTCACCCCAGTGTAGGGCTACGTCCACCAACTTCTTCTTCTTCTTTATTAGTCTTCGATCTTTTTACATTCATCTACTCTTGTGCACAAAGCCATAGAGCCTAACTCCACAATGGACAGGTGATTTGCACACAGCGCACTAGATCCACCTTCCCAAAACCTAGTCAAGGCACAGAGCCAACTCCTTAATAGCACAAAGCCTTACTTTACACAACCAAATTGCACAAAGAAACTTCCAATCTCTTGCACTAAGCCAACATTAACATATTGTGCACATAGCCAAACACATTGTCCTTCTTACATCGCTTAGCTACTTATTTATACATTTACAAAAAGGCCTAAACATGGGTAAACCCATGGGCCGACATCCCATAACCCATTACATAAACCCTAAAACCCTTTGTTCGGTCCACAAGCCCGCAAAATACGTGAGATTTCATGATCTCAGCTCCGCCTGGGTGCACCATCTTCGACTAGCATGTCGAAGTCCCAAAAGTGGTCAAACACGACCAATGTTTCCTCAAAACTTAGTCAAGGGCCAACAGGCCCCCAACACTCACATGTGACTTGTCCCGAGTCACTCAGATCTAGGCAATGCTGCTTCAAAGGCTTCAAGCTTAGCTCAATCTGCCTCAACTTGTTGCTTTGTCAGAGCCTCCTGCTTGGCGAACTCCTAAATCACTTGTTTTGTAACAGGCCCTTCCAGGCGTTGTTCCACTATCGTGACCATCTGGTCCAGTTGTGAGCCTTGTCCCTCAATCTCTTCAAAAATCATGCAAGCTTCATCCTACACCGGTTGTAGTCTTTGTGTAACCTCCATGACTCTACTCTGGATGGCAGTAACCTGCTGCTAGATTGTGCATTGTTCATGTGATATCTTCATTTTCTCAACTGCAGTGAGAATCTTCATCTATGCTTGAACTGTCAGTGCTTGCTACTTCACCTCCTGTAGTTGTGCTTCCAGTGTCCTCAGCTCTGGATATTCTGCAAGGCACTCATAGCTCTGTGCACTTTGGTCGCTCAACTGCTTACATTCTAAGGTGAGGGTCATGATCCTTCCAACTGTACTTTTAGTGATTTCTTCCCTCTAGTCGTGCACTTCTTGCAGAGTGCTCGGAACTGCTTAAAGTTTTAACTCCGTTACTCTTGCTTGAAGTTGTTGAATGGAATCAGCAAGATTCCCTACTTGTCTCTCGGTTGACTCTTCTTCCTCCTGTGCCAAGCCTGAAACAGAGCGAAGTGCTTTAGTCACTGATTCTTTAACCAATCAATAACTGTGTTTCTAGTCGTTCTGGAGCGTTATTCTAACGGTCGGGGCACCTCCAATAACTGTGTTTCTAGACGTTTCGTAGTGTTGTTCTAACAGTCGGGGAACCTCCAACGGTCATATAGTTTTTCCATGGCGAAGTCCCATTTTGTGTGGTT
>SNQJ01S0016124.1:61674-82464 GCA_010110895.2 Picea sitchensis
CTTAAAACTCATAGTAAGCACACAACAAATGATCCCAAAATTAAATGCAATGCATTTAAAAACAAATTATAATGCAACCAATTATACAATACACAACAACATATAATTTACTCAAGAGCAGAGTATATGCACAACAAATAAATCTCATAATTAAGAACAAAAAATAAAAAATAAAGATAAAAACACTTATCTTTTAACCAAATGTGCAACCAGATGCAGGGGATGGACATTCCACCCAACTGTTTATTTTCTTCTCCAAATATCAATAAAAAATCACCGTGGAGCTAGGGCTATGAATCCATAAGAAAGGGTGTGTCTCCTTTGTCCACTAGTCACTGTTATCACCATTTTGTGGATAACTAAGGAGATTATGTCTTGAGGCCCTTAGGTTGCAAATATGGAGTGTCGAGAGACTACATGACCAAAAGTACCATTTTGCACAGATGGAAAACCCACTCACCACCATAGATGGTCACATATTTGTAGATGGCATCCACCACATCAGCTGGCTTTCAGAAGGCAGTGGGCCATGCTCCATGAGGTACAAGTCAGTATTATGGTGAGAATCATTTCAATATTTAATCCATTTGAGTACGTTGTATCTTAGATTGCTCTAGATATCATGATATATGCTTGGACATTATGCCTTTTTCCTTGGTTCACCTTGGTGGTTGATATTGTTTCCTATTAAGTGGTCTTCCTTGGGAATGAGTTTGCTACTAGGAACTCCCTTAATGAGCCATCATACCATTCCCGACCATACTTACCACTTTCCATCATTATTCCCCTCCATTTCCTTATCTCTTGGGATTTTAGGGTATTTTGACCCAAGAAGGGGTTGCCCCTAATTCTATGGGAATAAGGGGTTGAAGGCCTAGAGGGATTGATGTTGGGTAAAAGATAAAAGCCTTGTATAAACCTTCTAGATGCTTCACCCATGGATCACCTAAGAAAGTAGTGAAACACTTATCTTTGAGTAAAGGGGACCCATGATATAATAAAGAATGCTTAAAATGTTATTTGAAGGATAGGAGGTCTCATCATGAGCCAACCTATCATGTCCATGAATATATAGTGGTATGACATTGCCATCATCTGGTCACCAAACCGGGGTAATGGCTCTCGGTTGCATGGCTGAGAGAAAGGGGGTATCATCACGAGCCAACCTTCGCATTTCCACTAGGTGTTTGTGGGTGACATTTCCATCGTCTGGTCACCATGCCAGGGCAGTGACCTTCAACCTCTCCTTATTCTATATTGAAAGAAAGTACAAAGAAATAAAGATAAAAGGAAATTGATGGGCTTGGAAAAAATGCATTGCGGATGAAGGTACCACACACCTCTACAAAGGCACCCATCAATGAGACACTACGACCCCTTGTATGTCATGATCCCTATTCCCATTGAGTCTTGACCCCAACCACTTCATCCAATTTACATGTCTTAGAGAGGGATCTCTTGGAAACTCTCCTTGACCTAGGGCAAGATCTACCCAATAGGACACCTTGTCAATCCTCCCATATTCAAGTTTGACAAGTCGCATAATGTCCTTGAGAAATTAATTGTTTGATATAGTGATCTTTGATGCACATGCTTAGGTGGCTTATTTATTGATTAGATTCACTTATCATGATGTTATAACTTGAGATCCTTGGAGGGCGTGCTTATTTGTCTTTGCAGGACCTAGTTGGTCGAAAATTTTGTGAGAACAAGACTTGCTTGGGCTTCCATGGGGCTACAATCCCACAGGTCGGATGCTATGGTCCCGCATGACAAATGAGAAATTTAAAACTTGGAAGGCCTTGAAGATGACTTGGATGCCATAGCCTAACCACCACATGCCAACAATTTTGCTTAGGAGAGGCAAAACGTCACTCCTAGAGGCATGACGTCACCTAGGAGGGGTTACGACTTGGTGATGAGGTGCCACTCATTTACACATGGACGTTTTGAGGAGAAGAGGGTATTCACCATGAGGATATTGCCTATATGCTTGACATGTGGCCTTTGGAGGCCTACACATGCTTCTCCAACACCAACGACTTCTTCCAAGTGGGAAAACATCCTCTAAAGGGGAGACGTCCATGTAAAATTAGGGTTTATTTGTGAAAAAGTGAAACTTTAGATGAATTGTTTAATATTACTTTGTTAAATGGGGAAATATTAGGGTTGTTGACCCCTAGTCTTGTGGTTTACCCCTTAATTTGTGGACAAGTCACCTTGGTGACATTTTGTATAAATAAGAGATCATAAGATCACATTTTAACATAACTCTCCCTCATTGTGAGAAGTATTGGTCTGAAATTTTTGCTATCTTTGGAAAAATTGTCTCTTTTGGCTCTTGTTTATGGTTATCTCTTGATGTTATGGTTGATGGGAGTGATGCGCTAGCCTTGGAAGGCTTGTCTCTTGCTATTGTGGTGGATTATCTTGACATTTTTCCTTGAATTGGTATGGTATTTACTTTCATGCTATCATTTGTTTCAATTCAAGGTTATTGTGCTAGGAGATAAGTGGGAAGTATAAGGGCATACACCCCCACCATAGTCTTCATCATTTTATAATTCATCTTATTGGTTAAAAAAGGGTTTGCTAAGAGAAGTATAGGGGCATACACCCTCTTAGCTTAAACCCTAACTAGAGAAACTTGCCTTGGGAAGTAAAAGGGATTACACCCACAAAGAGGTAGATTCTCTAGCTCTTTCATTTCTTGACCCCATTAATCCAATAATTGAGAGCACTAGTAATTTATTATTGCATTGGAGAAATAAAATATTGCATCGAGAAACATGATTTTTGGTCATTTTTACTTCTTGCAAAGTGGATTCTATTCCTTGTGCCTTGGGCACCTCACAACCATTATGGTGTCCCCATCAAGGGGATATTTCTTTCTTCTTTTATAAAATTATATCTTCAGCCATCAGGGCTGCGAAAACTCTAACTCATTTGTTTGAATAACTCTCTTATCAACCATTGGATTTTGCTCAAAGTTTGCACACTTATTCTTCTTGGTCTAGCACACTTTTTGGAAAAGTTTGAGGGGATTTCAATGACTGATTTTCTTTCTGTAATACCTTGAATTTTACAACCATAAGTATTATATAATTTTATGCAGACAAGTGTTTACAACAACCTTATCTTTTCATGCTAGAATATTGGTTTTTGTCTTGAGTTTAACTAGCCATTTACTAGTTTTTCTCTTGCATTTTCTACTTGATCTCTAGCATTTATTGAGAAACTTATAGTACCATATTATTGCTGATATATAATATTATCTATTGCTGAAAATTAGGGACAACAAGATTAACTTGCTGATCCAACTAACATACATCATTGAAAAGTGGTTTTTCTTGTGTCTTGGGCAAGTATTTCACCATTTGCAAGTTACTTAACATACTTGGAAACCCTTGGACATTCCCAAGACTTAATTTTGCACTTTTCACTCTACTTATACTTTACCTCTAGGGTATTCACTTCCATCTCTATCCATATCCATCTTATTCCCCCTAGGGTCACCAAGATTGCCTCCCTAGAGTGATCTAGTCACCCTTGAAGTGCGATACCTACACTGAGGTGACATTGGGTGTAGGATTCCCCAGTTGTAGCACTTGCCTTGGGGTTGGGTCAGGATTTTGTCAACCTAAAACTCGTGCTATAACATTTTGGAACAGTTGTCAGGGAAGATTTTGAATCTTCTTCGTACCCTAACGACACTTTGGTAAGCTATCCCAAATCCTTTCCCTTACCTTGTCTCACAACTCCACCTAAGAGACATTCCCTTTCCCTTTTCCTTTATGAGTTCATCTTGAAACTCATATGGGGACTCCACCTTCCCAAAATCCTTCTTTCCCCAAACCTTTTCCCCTTGGGAGGTTCAAGCCTTCAAAGGTTTACCAAAGAAGGCCTCCTCTCAAGTCTCCTGTTACGAAAACACTTTTGCATAAATCCCTTCCTCTTGCTCCAATGGATTTCCCTTGGGAAAGGGACCTCTACAAACCCCTTAACATGGCTAATATCCAAGGTTACCGTAACAAAATTCCAACAAAAGTCAACAAGTGGTTGCCAAAGTTCCCAGGAAACAATGTGATAACTGCTGAAGACCATATTTATGTCATGGGCCGGGACATGGACATTGCAAGTATTGATCATGAAGATGTGGCCATGAGGCTATTTTCTTCATCATTGACTGGAGAATCCCTTTATTGGTTCAAAGGACTCCTTGATAATCATATCACATCCTATGATGCTTTTTCCAACTTATTCAAGAGTAGATGGTCAAAAAAGGCAGATGGTGGGACATTTGGGACTCAGTTCAATCAAATCAAGAAAAAGGAGAGTGAAACAGTAAAGCAATTTATTTCCAGATTTGATAGGTTGTACTATCAGATTCCAACAGATTATTGTCCTATGACATTATCAATAGATCTCCTTTACATGAATGATTTTTAAGGGAAGTTCTGATACATTATCAAAGATAAAAAAACCCTCATCATTGACAGAGGATAAAGTGTTCAATATCAACATTGAAGATATTCTCCTTGATTAAAAAATAGAACCTTTTCAGTACCCTCATAACAAAACATAATCAAGGATGAAGGTTTCCAACGATAGTGTTCTTGATCCAATTGCTCTCTTGAATCATAAGATAGACCAAATGAATACTCAGTTTGTTCAGGTGAAAAATCATCTTATGAACCATATGACTATAGTGGAAAGAAATAAATCTTCTCCTAGACCTTAGTTTGTGAGACAACAAAGATATTCCACCGGTTGGAAACCAAGACCTCAACAAGAGGCAAAGGCCCCAGATACTTTGAAACTTGTTGGGACAGTTGATATAGAAGCTTGTTGTCTCCCATGACAAGAATCCCACAGAGAAGATGAGTTTCCCTGACGAGACGAAGATTGTCATGAAGGTATAAAATTCATGATTTGCAATTTCAATGATGAATGTGTTACCCAAGAATAGATCAATGAAGCCAAAAGAATAGGAGAAAGAGAGGGGAGACTCCAGGCCTTAAGTAAATTGACAGATGATTAGAAGAAGGAATTGAGGAGGAGGGGAATTCTAACCTATAGAAGAATTTTTTTTTTTAGCCCCTCCATCACAACCTAATACTCCTCTTCCATCAACAAAAAAGGTGGCTCCACCACCTCCACCGCCGATATGTGAGTTTATTCCTAAGACAACTCCTACATATGACATTCGGTTGAATATATATTTTGCAAGCATGTTTAGAAGACATAATATGATGGTCCCAGTGACAGAGATGTGTAAGATCCCTTTTGTGAAAAGGGAAATTTTAAAAATCTTACAAGTGCCAAGAGAGAAGGAGGATCCTCCCGTGATCTTGAAAACTGTGTACCTCGATCGACCAAAGTACGATAACACTGCTTTCTATCTTTAATTAGGCATGAATGGCCTCCGCTTGAACAACTGCATGCTTGATTCATAGGCCTCAGCAAATGTCATGTCATTGAAGGTGATGAAACAACTTGGTTTGAAGACAACCTGACCTTATGGAAATGTTTGTGGTATTGATTCAAGAATAGTCGATGTCTTGGGGGTTTGCTAAGATGTTGATGTATTTTTGATATATTTTCCACATATCTGCTTCCTCATGGACATATTGGTGATCAATGTTCTAGATTCCTGGGGGATGCTCTTGTTAAGGACCTGGTCCTCAGCCCTTTGAGGTTTCCTTACCATGAACCTTACACATGTGTATATTCCCATGGGCGATGGCACATATGAGATATTACATAACAAGGAAAAGAAAGATACACATGTGATGGATTTGAGGAACCCTAACTATGTCAGTTAAAACTACTACGATATGCCTCCACAAGTCATTGAGTATGATCCATTCAAGTTACCCTTCATGCAGGAAGATTCCATAGAGATGTTTCTCCCATGGAAAAATAAGAAGAATACTGCAAAATACCATGGGAAGGAGCTAGGGTCTAGTCATATTATGCAAGAAGGAGATGAAAAACATGAATTTTTTTTCAAAGAGACAGTCCACGCAGAGCCTCCTTACGATGAGAATACACCTTACATCAATTTCAATGAAGTAAATCTTGTGCTCATGTGGGACAAAAGAAAGGGAAAGCCCATATATGACCAAAAAGGAAACAATTCATGGCTTGGCCCTTACATCATCAGGAGGAAGTATGACAAAGAAAGGTACTATATTGCAACATTGTACATAAGGAAGATGCCACTACCAGTAGATGGATCTCTTCTCCAACCTCACATCTAGGTCACATGACTTCTTCAGGGCCTGTGCCCCAGGTAAGTAGGTAAGTCATTTTGAATCGCTGGATTTTCATATTGATTTCTCATACTAGTTTAGATGCATTTAATTTTCATTTTGCTCTACTTTCATATTGATTTCATGCTTAGTTTAGAAATGTTTGAAAAAATGTCAAAATTTTCTTTTTCTAGCTTAGTTGGTTTTGATTATGATAATAGGAGAACAAGGATGAGTAGGCCATCCAACACTTGATAGTTTGATGTTTCCTTGTAGGCACATGTCTACCAAGAGAAGCTACGATTCTCATGCACTCTACGACGAGCACATGTCACCAAGTAAGAGCCAGATGTTATCCCCATTTTGTGGATAACTAAGGAGATTATGTCTCGAGGCCCTTAGGTTGCATATATGGGGTGCCAAGAGACTACATGACCAACGATACCCTTTTGCACAGTTGAAAAACCCACTCACCACCACAAATGGTCATAGATTTACAGATGGCATCCACCACATCAACTGGCTTTTGGAAGGCAGTGGGCCTTGCTCCATGAGGTACAAGTCAATATTATGGTGAGCATAATTTTAATATTTAATCCATTTGAGTATGTTGTATCTTAGATTGCTCTAGATTTCATGATATATGCTTGGACATTATGCCTTTTTCCTTTCTTCACCTTGGTGGTTGGAATTTTTCCCTAGTAAGTGGTCTTCCTTGGGATGGGTTTGGTACTAGGAACTCCCTTAATGAGCTATCATACCGTTCCCTGCCATACTTACCACATTGCATCATTATTCCCCTCCATTTCCTTATCTCTTGGGATTTTAGGGTGTATTGACCTAAGAAGGGGTTATCCCTAGTTCTATGGGAAGAAGGGGTTGAAGGCCTAGAGGGATTGATGTTGGGTAAAATGTAAAATCCTTGTATAAACATTCTATATGCTTTGCCTAAGGATCACCCAAGAAAGCAATGAAACACTTATATTTGAGTAAAGGGGACCCAAAATATAACAAAGAATGCTTAAGAGGTTAGTTGAAGGATATGAGGTCTCATCACGAGCTGACCTATCACGTCCATGAATATCTAGTGGTATGACATTGCCATCATATGGTCACCAAACCAGGGTAATGGCTCTTAGTTGCATGACTGAGAGAAAGGGGGTCCCATCACGAGCCAACCTTCTCATTTCCACTAGGTGTTTGTGGGTGACATTTCCATCATCTGGCCACCACGCTAGGGCAATGATCTTCAACCCGTCCTTATGCTATATTGAAAGAAAATAAAAAGATAAAAAGATAAAAGGAAATTGATGGGTTTGGAAAAAATGCATTGCGGATGAAGGTACCACACACCCTCTACAAAGGCACCCATGAATGAGACAATACCAACCCCTTGTATGTCATGATCCCTACACCCATTGAGTATTGACCCCAACCACTTCATCCACTTTACATGGCTTAGAGAGGGATCTCTTGGAAACTCTCCTTGACCTAGGGAAATATCTACCCAATAGGACACCTCGTCAACCCTCCCATATTCAAGCTTGACAAGTCTTTTAGTGTCCTTGAGAAATTAATTGTTTGATATAGTGATATTTGATGCACATGCTTAGGTGGCTTATTTATTGATTGGATTCATTTATCATGATTTTATGACTTGAGATCCTTGGATGGCATGCTTATTTGTCTTTGCAGGACCTAGTTGGTGAACAGTTTTGGGAGAACAAGCCTAGCTTGCGCTTCCATGGGGCTACAAGCCCATAGGTTGGATGCCAAGGGCCCACATTCTGGATGAGAAATGTCAAACTTGAAAGGTCTTGAAGATTACTTGGACAACATAGCCTATCTCCCACATGCCAAATGTTTTTCCTAGGAGAGGCAAATATCACTCCTAGAGGCATGATGTCACCTAGGAGGGTTAGGGATTGGTGGTGAGGCACCACTCATTTACACATGGAAGTTTTGAGGAGAAGAGGGTATTCACCATGAGGAGATTGTCTGGATGCTTGAAATGTGGCCTTTGGAGGCCTCCCCATTCTTCTCCAACACCAACGACTTCTTCCAAGTGGCAAAACCTCCCCTAAAGGGGAGACATCCATGTAAAATTAGGGTTTATTTGTGCAAAAGTGAAAATTTAGATGAATTTTTTAATATTACTTTTTTAAAGGGGGAAATATTAGGGTTTTTGACCCCTATTCATGTGGTTTACCCCTTAATTTGTGGACAAGTCACCTTGGTGACATTTTGTATAAATAAGAGATCATAAGATCTCATTTTAACATAACTCTCCCTCATTGTGAGAAGTATTGGTCTGAAATTTTTGCTATATTTGGAAAAATTGTCTCTTTTGGCTCTTGTTTAAGGTTATCTCTTGATGTTATGGTTGATGGGAGTGATGCGCTAGCCTTGGAAGGCTTGTCTCTTGCTATTGTGGTGGATTATCTTGGAATTTTTCCTTGAATTGGTATGGTCTTTACTTTCATGCTATCATTTGTTTCAATTCAAGGTTATTGTGATAGGAGCGAGGTGGGAAGTATAAGGGCATACACCCCCACCATAGTCATCGTCATTTTATGCTTCATCTTATTGGTTAAACAAGGGTTTGCTAAGAGAAGTATAAGGGCATACACCGTCTTAGCCTAAACCCTAGCTAGAAAAACTTGCCTTGGGAAGTAAAAGGGATTACACCCCCAAGGAGGTAGATTCTCTATCTCTTTATTTTCTCGACCCCATTAACCCATTAATTGAGAGCACTAGTAATTTATTATTGCATTGGAGAAATAAAATATTGCATCGAGAAACATGATTTTTTGTCATTTTTACTTCTTGCAAAGTGGATTATATTCCTTGTGCCTTGGGAACCTCACAGCCACTAAGGCATCCCCATCAAGGGGCTACTTCTTTCTGCTGTTATAAATTACATCTTCATCCATTAGGGCTGCATAAACCCTAACTCATTTGCTTGAATAACTCTCTTATCAACCATTGGATTTTGCTCAAAGTTTGCACACTTATTCTTCTTGGTCTAACACACTTTTTGGAATTTTTTTAGGGGATTTCAATGACTGATTTTATTGCTTTAATAAATTTAATTTTACATCCATAAGGCTGATATAATTTTCTGTAGACAAGTGTTTACAACAGCCTTATCTTTTCATGTTAGAATATTGGTTTTTGTCTTGAGAGTAGCTAGTCATTTACTAGTTTTTCTCTTGCATTTTCTACTTGATATCTAGCGTTTATTGAGCAGATTATAGTACCATATTATTGCTGATATATAATGTTATCTATTGTTTCAATTTAGGGACAAAAATATTAACTTGATGATCCAACTAACATACATCATTGCAAAGTGGTTTTTCTTGTGTCTCGGGCAAGTATTTCACCATTTTCAAGTTACTCAACATACTTGGAAACCCTTGGAAATTACTAAGACTTCATTTCGAAAATTTCACTCCACTTAGAATTGAAATCTAGGGGATTCTCTTCCATCTCTATCCATATCCATCTCATTCCCCCTAGGGTCGTCGGGATCACCTCCCTAGAGTGACCTAGTCACCCTTAAAGTGCGAGACCTACATCGAGGTGAAATTAGGTGTAGGATTCCCAAGTTGTAGAAATTTAATTGTGGTTGGGTTGGGATTTACCCAACCCACAACTTGCGATATAACAGTCACAACCCAATACAACCCACAACACGCTGATTTTTCCTACAACTATCCCAATCCTCCAGCTCTCTTCCCCTCAACCTGCACAACCCAAGGAATGGGATCCCACTTCATTGAAAACAGTCCCTTAGGCCTTCCCACTTGCCTCCAAGGATCTGACATAGGTTTGATATGAATCTCTCTGAACTCCAAGGATGTTAGTTACAACTATAAAACTCACAACAACAACTCGCTTCTCTAGGGAAAACTCTCACACATAAAATTCAGTCTACATGATTAAAAACCTGCTTCTTCATGCATTTCCAATTCCAAAAAACTACCAAATATTCACGCTATGGTTTCCTTCAAGATCCAACACTCTGCACTCCCTTGTTGTCCCAAAAATTACATGTAAAAACTGCTCTCCTTTCCCATACGAATTTCCTAACTGTAAAAACTACTCTCTTTTCCCATACAAATTTTCTTTTCTCCCATGCATGTTGACTCTACTGATTCCCATGGTTGATTGTACTCAACCCCCATGCTGTCATGAACTATTTGAAGTGACTTTTTTCACCCACCCTCTTACACGTGTTTAATGATCGAGAATTTGATACACTCAAGAGAAAATTAGAAGGTTTATACACAATGATAATTCTAGAAAGTGGGTTGAGATTAATAGAAATAGATAGTTCCCCCTTGGGTCACCTCTTAGAACCTCTCCTCTCTTGTGGAAAGTTAGCCCCCATTACTCTATCCGTGTCCATATGCAACCGATGATACATTTATTTTGTTATTTTCAATGTACAATGTTTACATATTACATCATCGAGCCCGCAACCATATATCCCCCCCCCCACCCCCCTTACAAATTGCACCGTCCCTGGCGCACAACACCATACCAACATACATATATAAAATTTACATCATAGTACTTGGTACGTTTGCAAGTTCATAACTCATGCAACAATTCCAACCAACAATATCTCACTCCCCTCAACCTACACAACCCAAGGAAGTGTACCCCCTTCTCTACATTGAAATCCACCAAGATGTACCACTTCCTTTCCTAGGGCTCCAACAAAGAGTGAATAGGAAATCTCCGAGATGTGGCTCTAGGAACTCCAACTTTAAAAATGGAGCATTGCACACTTATAGACAAATTTATACATTCAAATTTCTTCAAAATTTGTGGGTACACCTCTTGCATGGTCTCCTCATGCTTCAACATAGAGTCTTTAGGACCATAACACTTATGTTTAACCCTTACCAGGCCGGTGGATTTGTTCCTGAGCACTTTGTCTTTATAGTCCAGGATGCGTACTGGTTCAACCCCAAAGTCCCCTTCATTCTCCACCTGGATCATGGTCCAATCAATTGCATGTTTAGGATCAAACACATATTTCCTCAATAAATATACATGAAATACATTATGAATTCTCATGGATGCAGACAACACAAACATGTATGCAATTGGGCCTATATTATTTAAAAATTCAAATGACCCACAATATCTCGCTGCCAACTTTGGGAAACTTCCCAATCTTAGCGAGCTCCTATTAGATTTTACTTTTACAAATGCTCACCCAGTTTGAATTCCATGTATGCCTTGATTTTATCTGTATAACTCTTTTTCCTATCCCATGCAACCTTCAAATTCTGCCTGATCTTGACCATTTTCTCTTCCATTTCCTTTAGCAACTTTGGCTCAATAATTGCTCTGTCTGCTGGGTTGTCCCAACTTACTGGAATGCTGCATTTTTTTCCATACAAGGATTCAAATGGGCTCATCTTTAACAATTCCTGATACCCATTATTATAAGCAAACTCAACTAGATGAAATTAGTCTTTCCACTTGTAAGGTTTGTCCATTACATACATTCTCAACATATATTCAATTATCCGGTTAGTCCTTTTTGTTTTCCCATTTGACTCTAGATGATATGCTATACTGAAATTCAAGTTAGTTCCAAATCCCTTCCAAAATTTATAAGTGAACTTGGGATCTATATCTGACACTATTGCCTTAGGCACACCATGTAGCCTAGCAATTTTCTTCATATAAATCTCTGCAATATTGGCTGCCTTGTGAGTCATTTTCACTAGTATAAAATGTGCATCCTTTGTAAGTTTGTCCACCACTACCATGATGGAATCATGCTGCCTTTCTATTCTTGTAAACTTGGTGGTGAAATCTATTGTAACTACCTCCCACTTCCATTTAGTACATGGTAAAATAAATTTGTAATGTATTTCAGTTATATAATGTGCTCCTAACCTCATACATTAGGGAGCATCTGTTATAACCCCAAAATTGTTCACCTATATGAAATTCATAGGTTTACCAAAACACACCTCACACAATACGGGTACCATTCATTCCACCCACTCCACATCATTTTAAACCATCATGGCCTAAGGAAACACATATCATAAAGTCATGAAACTCATTTTTTGACCGTTTTCGCTTGGAATGATCTAAAAAGTAAAATAAATTAAATTGGTCATGCATAAACCATAAAAGTAATTATTAAATTTGATTTGGTCAATAAATCATTATTTTATTATGACCATGTCCAAATTTTTAACCACTATTTTTCTTATAAAAACCAAGAGGTCACTCAAGTTCTCATCCATCATCCCTTCAAGTAAGCACATGTTGTTGAATTTGCTCTAGATCTCAAGAGACTCTTTTCTCTCTTGATAGAATTTTGAATATTAACCATGCTACTTGTAACTATAGGAAATGGGATCAACCACTCATCTAGGAAATAAAACAACCCTCCCAAGGAGGAGGTTATTGGAGGCCATCTTCTTTAGAATCTTCTTCACAAGTGTATGTATTTTCTTTCATTGGGTAATGAAAAATTCTTTTATTCCTATTAAGCTTTCCATTTTGGTTTTCATTTGTTTATTTCGTTTCATGAATGATGCAAGCTTTAAGGTAAAAGATCTAGGTAGAGTTAGGGTTTGTAACTCTCTTTTCATTATTTTGCATGTTATCTAGCTCACAAACACTATATCTAGTAATTTGCTAACCCTTGTTGCGTATTTCTACCAACAAACCTCCTCATATCTATGCAGGAAATTAAGTAGTTTTTTGGTTCCAAGTTGAATCCCCGATGATGCAAATCTTGGAGCAATAAATGATCATGATTCTGGAATTCAATATTCGTGTTCTTCAAATGTGTTAAAATCTTCCCCATATGTGACTTAGGTTCAACATTTTTGTTCTCATTTTTGTCATGCTTTCCTTGGGTCACAATATCATTTTTAGGGAACCTCTCATCTAGGGTATGTAATAACACAACTTCCATGGAATTTTGTGATCGTTCCATCTTTTAATCCATCAACTTTTCCATTTTTTCTTCAACTTACATATTTTGATCCATCAACTTTTCCATATTTAGATCCATTAAATTTTCCATTTTATCTTCAATTTTACTTTTAAGAATTTTTTACAAACATGCCAAATCAACATTTTGAACACATTATCACACATGTCATTAAATTTGTTCCTTAATTGGGATACCTAGTTCTGTAAGTCTTCACATTCTTCAATAGTAATGGATGAGTTCTTTAGAGGTTTAGAAGGTGTAGAATGTTTTCCACCGCCTCTTTCCATGTGAGCCTAAAATAATATTTACTTAGATTCGTCCTCTATTTTCTATTTACCACACATTCTAAATAAACTCAAACAAATTTTCCAATAAAAAAATATACAAGTTCCAATTTAACATACCTTTTTAAAAACTTGATTTGGAGGCTGTTCTGCAGGTTGACCTTGCACTTGATATAAATTTGAAATTTTTTCACCTCTGAGCCTAAAATAATCATGTGGTATCTTGATATGTCTTCTCTACAATTCCATAGGTTTGACATAATTTTTGTGTGTTAAGAAAAATTTATGGTAAGTTTCCCAAAACTTGTTGATTTTGGCCATTTTACGAGAGAAAACTTGTGTGGCCTTCCACATGTCAATTTTTTCAGGTATGCTTCTAAAATTTGGTCCTAAAATAATATGATTTGTATTCTTTCCAATGGAACCAATGACACTCAATTTGGAATTTTCTAGCTTCATATATGACCATTTTACCAAGAACACATGTTTGAGACTAGTTTCAAGACTAGTTAAAAACCCTAATTTCCACAACCCGCATTTCGAAAATTATAGAAAACTAGAACCTAGAATTTTGAGCGAATGTACTTCAATATGTCCTCTATAAACACTAAAAATTTTACTTCCTAAAAATTATTTGAAAAACATTGTAGGAAAAATGGTAAAATGAGTCGTTTGAAGGATCCAAACCAAAGATCGTATGCTTTGATACCAAATGTTATGAGCCAAATTCCCCAAATAACATAAAAATAGAAATAAAACTAACTCCATGCCTTGAAAATGGAATAAAAATAAGGAATAAGAGGCCTCTTCGATGGGGAAACCTCCTTTTATAATATATCAAATACACAAGATGAGATGATCATTAAAACTAGGTCTCCTTGGTATATATATGAGATAAAGGGTAAAATTACAATTATAGGGTATAGACGACCATTAAAGGGCTTAGTTGACCAATAAGGAAAACACTAATATAACAATAAAAATATAATACCTCAATATCTAGGGCTTAAGAATTGTTAGACCATAATACATAAACATGATTACTATGCACAAAAGGACGTGCTCATCACAACGTTGCTCAACTTGGCCCATTTGGGACATTCTTTATTTTGCTTTGCATCCAAAGGAATCACCCAATAATCCGATGGATATCTCAAACAAATGTAAAAGTGGAAACCACTAGGACAAATTATTGCAAATATAACCTACACCACTCAATGTGATCATTAGACAAAAAATCATGACCATGTTGAATCAAATAACATAAATGACGATGCATTGTAATTGTGAAACCATAACCAAAACCATCGTACATATTCAAATATAATGAGAATATTATTAAACATCCACCAATCAACCATTGCCTATCAAATTTCCCTATACTCCATATTCTTGTTATAGTATTTTATGACTCCTAATGCAAGTTTTAGGAATGAGGCCCTTTTTTTCTCAAGAAATTTTGAATGGGGTCATGAAATATGGATAGGAAAATATATATTATAAATCCTTTGAATAGATCAAGTAGGTTAGAATAACAACACTTTAGGATTCAAATCTCCCAGTGAAAAAAAATGAGGTCAACAACTATAAACTAAAACTTGAGTGTAAAGGAAAAGGGTACTCACCTGTCTTTTATGTGCTCATGAATCGAGGTTGGAGTGGAATAAGAACTCATGGTTGGGGAAGTTACAATGCTCACAAACACCAATCTATGAAAATAGGCATCAACTCCCATTTCCAAAATATATGCATCCAAAATTTGCATTTAAAAATTCCACGTTCCATTATTTCATTAAATATTTCCCACCAAACTCATATTGACATCCTATTGGAATCCTATTGGCCATTAGAATAGTATAAGACCATATGAATGAATTGTATTCAAGCAATTAAAACAATGAACCAATTATTGGAATTTCCACAATATTTTGCACAATTCTTACCTAAGGAATGAGCACAATTCTGTGAATGAGGATGATATATTATTTCCAAATGAAATTAGCCTTGCAGTTGAGAAACAAAGATAGTTGAGAAGAGATTCAGTTGGATTTGTTCAACAAATTTCGTGTTCTAGGGGTTCATTGTGAATGGTTGTATTTGGAATGTGTGTCGCAAATTCAAAACTGTAATATTTGACCGATCGATGTGCAAGAGGATCTAGAATCTAATTGACAAGTAATACTATTAAAAATTTGATAGAAGATAAGAGAAGAAGAATAATTTGAGCATTGCAATTCTCAAGAACCCGTCGAAAGAAAAATAATCATCCAAATATGAAAGAATACAATACAATGCAATTGAATGCAATAGAATTGAATTAGTGCTCATGCAACTATGCTAGGCTTAACTACATTCAAAGAATGAGAATACATGCCTTAATTAGCCAAGTGCGCTTTCATGAGGGAGTTAACTTGGATTTTACTAGAAAAGTGGAGTAAACTAGCTCATAATAGACAAGTGGAGTAAACTAGCTCCTAGAAAATAGGATCTACTCCTCAAGTGCACACTTATTCCTAGAAAGTAGGATCTAACCCTACAATGGAGGAAAAAAACACTCCTATCCCATGAAAATTGGAATTTTCCTAAGATAAATTGCTAGAATTAAGGGATGAATCTCAAGGGAGTTCTAGGACAAAGAAAATTATGCATGTGAGAGAACATGATGCATGTACACCGACACCACCCCTTAAGCCTCGTTACCCCCTCAGGGGTGAAATTTTTTGGATACCCTATCAAGGGTGTCATGTTGCTGCTTGCATGAGGTGTCATGTTCATCTTCACTTGAATTAGACAAACTTATTCTTGATCTCCACTAGAAACATGATCGTGCTAACTTAGCTGTAGTGTAGCTTAGTTTCATCCCTGCTCCTAAGATGATAGATGCACTATGGTATAGTATGGTTTAGTTTGCGTCATTTGATATCCCATGTATCAATACCTACTTAGACACGATGACATAAATTTTTATCTCATTGTAAAGTGGTAAACACCTAAAGATTGTCTGTTGGCATTTCATAACATTACATGGTTTTATTACTTGCCTTGTAGTACATTGGGGAACATGTTTTCTGTTAGAAGTGTGTCATTTATTGGGTTAAATTGTACCATTGGGTGTCTAGGCTAGATAACGTTTTCCATATCCCAACCATGCTAACCATTTTTCACCTCTCCAGTATCATTCATTCCATCCACATAAAAAAATGCATCCTGATCATGTATAATTTTTCAAAAGTCAAAATTGAAGTCTGAATCAATAAATCCACTAAGTCAAAGAGGTGAATGGATAAAGTTAAAAGAAAAATATTAAGCCTAAGCAATTCCCCTCACTATGAGGTCAATTCCTCTAGTCCTTGGTTTGTATCTAAATAAAAGTGACTTGTTCAATAAACTAAACATTTAAAGAAAAAGGCTTAAAGGGGTAGTAAGAAACAATGTCGAGGATGGTAACTCAATGCTAAGCTCCCTCTAGAAGGATATTATAAGCAAAAAATCTTATCCAAATGAATCTAGATGAATAAATAAATGAATACTAAGACCTATGCATGTATAATACTTTGAGGGTCATCACATGAACTCATTCCCCCTTCCCTTTCGTCATTATCACTCATTATTGCAAATCTTTCACCTAGGTACTTAAGAAATATTGGTTGTCTTAGGACTTGATGCATGTATAAGGGTTAATATTGTTCCCCTTGGTAATACTTAGGCAGGCATTAACACTAACCCCCTTTGTTATGTTTTGTTAAGAGATGTCGCTAGGTGCTACCAATTAATGGTTTGCTAAGAGGCCAAACCCATCACTTCAATTGGGTATTGTGCATTGGGATATGTGTACCATGCCTCAGGATCCGTGACACTACCTAGGCATTTGTGATATTGCATTAGGATCCATGTAATCATATATGGCCATATCTACATATATTTGGATTTGTGACATTTTCCTTGGGATTCATGTACCACATCGAGATACATGTCACTACGTTGGGATCCATGACAATGCATCGGGCCATGAAAATGATGCCATGTCATCACACATGCCACGTGGACTATTTAGATGCATCTTCCTTTCTCAATTGGAAATTGCACGCATTATTTATTCCCCTTGGATCACACATGGGGGGTATTTAATGATTTTAGAGGGTTATTACACATTACGAGGATGATTGCACATGGAGATTTGGACCCCATGATGATGTGGCATTTTATTGGGACCTTTAATTTAGGAGTACTTGCTTTATTGAGCCCACACGTGCCTCTAGAAATCACTCGTTTTCTTGTACTACTCACAAGTGTGAGGGTCTTTGAGGAGGTTATTTTTCACGTCGACATTTCCTTGGTTGAGGAGGCTTGTTAGGTGGACATTGGACCATTTGACTAGACCATGGACCATTCCCTTGGACATGGACATTATTTTTGAGGGGCACACTTCCCTTGGCCTCCATATTTTCCCACACATGTGGTATTTCATTGTACTTTGACCTCTACTAGAATGTCATCTCACTTTATGAGAACACTATGTGATGTATTTTATTATTATTTGTATTTTCCTATGGTTTTACAGGGCTAATGATTTTGTAGCTCATGTTTTTGAGCTAGCACATGGTTTTGTATTATATTTGAGGAGGAGCTTCACCTATAAAAGGAAGAATCCTCCTCCATTTCAAATCATTGGAGAATAAAGAAATAAGCCTTCCTACTATTTTTCTCAAGTTTTTTCCATTTAAGTAATGTTCCATGTCCTTCAAAGGAAATCGATAGGGCTATAGCATTTGAAGTGGAAAGGTTATTTTTTGCAAGGAAGGAGAAGCCAAAGAGGTATGAGTTTCTCTATGATTTTTTCTTTTCCAAGTATTCGTTAGGAAATCATATGAATGTATTTAAGAGGAATATCTCCAAGATTTTGTCCTATTACTTCATGGTTCACTAAAGAAACCCTTGCTCAACTTTGGTTATTTATTGCATTATATTTAACCCCCTTTGGATCTACTAGGCTTTTCTTTTTCAAGATTGATGCTCTTCTCCCAACCCTAAGTGAGAGAAAACTTCAACATATTAACCAAGAAACTTCATCAGAGATAGAGAAGACCGCATGGCCAAATGGTAGGTGAATTCCTCATCTATTCTTTAATCAAATATTGATTTATTTCATCCATAACAAAGTTACCAACTTAATGAGATCTGTGACCTCAAAACGAGAACTCTAGCCCTTAAAACCCATATTTGTTCATAAAAAACATGAAAATCAACCCTCGAATCAAAAAGTGGTGCTACCGGTAGCATCCTTTTTTTTTTCGAGGTTAAAATTATAACATTTTTCCACCATAGCTTTAAATTCTTGTAAAATTGCAAACAAAAATCTTAAAATCGATCCTCGAATCAAAAAGTGGTGTTCATGACATCACCTCCTTTTTTTCTAGGTTAAAATTACAATTTTTTTGAAAACACCTTAAAATCGACCTTCTAAACAAACCTTAGTGCTAGCGATAACACTTTTTTTTCCCAAGGATAATATTACTACTTGTTTGAAACTGTGGTCTTGACCACTATGAACATTATAAATCAAAACCTCAAAATTATACGCTAGATCAAAACATACTGATACAAATAACACATTCATTTTTTGTTTTGAGCTTAAAGTTGTAGTGTTTCTAAAACCATAATGTAAAAAATGAACACTGTAACAAACAAAATCATAAAATAATTGAATTAATTAATTAAAAACAAATATATAAAGAAAAAACCAAAAAATATGTAATACATATATGAAAAATTTAAACAAAATACATAATAATTTTATTAATTTTTTTATTATTATTTTAATTATAAAAATAACAAAAATAATAAAAATAAAAAACTGAATCTAAACAATTAAATTTTAAGGTAAATTAAAAAAAAAACCACAATGTTTTATAAAATATATGAAATAAATTAATAATAACCAAAATAAAAATCACACTAATTTTAACTAGTAAAATTTAAAATTTAAAATTTAAAAATTAAAACTATTAAACTTTAAATACAAATTATATATATAAATCATAAAAATTAAAAATGAAAACTAATAAACTTTAAATATAAATTGTAT
Source organism: Picea sitchensis (assembly GCA_010110895.2). Classification (NCBI taxonomy): domain Eukaryota; kingdom Viridiplantae; phylum Streptophyta; class Pinopsida; order Pinales; family Pinaceae; genus Picea; species Picea sitchensis. Next base: position 81,283 of record SNQJ01S0016124.1, read on the forward strand.
ATATTATTATGTTTAAATTTAAAAAATTAAATTAAATTAAATATTAATTTTTTAAAACATTTAAAATTTAAAAAATTTAAAAACATTTAAATTTTAAATTTTTTTGTTTGTTAGTTTGTCCGTGACATGTGGGACTAACTTGTGGCTAAGAAACCGCGACTCAGGGGTATTTAAGCCGACAAAATCACCGGGATCGCACCCAGCTTGAGCCACACCAACCCTTAACATGGCTGGATTTTTTGTCCTTGCAGATTTTGAACTGGTGGCTTTAACATCACGGAACACCTTAACAACACACTCAGTCATCGAGTGTCCTACACCCCGGGGACTAAATTTTAAAAAAATTAAAAACATTGAAATTTTAAGAATTTTAAAAATATTTAAATTTTGTTTTTAAATCTTAAAAATTAAAAAATATAAATTTAATTTTTTTTAAAATTTTAAGGAAAAAATTAATTAATTTATATACCAATTAGTGAAGTTTAAAAATAAAAAAATTAAAACTAACCTAAACTTTAAATAAAAATTATAATATATTTTTTTTTTATGTATTATTATGTTTAAATTTTAAATTTTAAAAATTAAATAAAAATTGTAATATATAAATTTTATGTATTATTATGTTTAAATTTTAAATTTTAAAAATTATATAAAAGAAAATTTTAAATTTTTTAAAACATTTAAAATTTTAAATCTTTTAAAAACATTTAAATTTTAAAAATTTTAAAATATATATTTAAAATTTTTTAAATTTCGAGTACTAGTTTTATTTTTAATTTTAAACAATATTGGATTCTACATTGTGACAGGGGGAGGGCGATGTCCGACATCGCCCCTCCCTCCATTTCTCTTGAATTCAAGCAAAATGGAGGGAGGGGAGATGCCGGTCATCGCCCTCCCCCCCTTGTCATGTGACCACACCTCCCATAGGTCACTGAGCATGGGCTGCTTGGGTGTTGGGGGTGCCGAGGGGGCGATGCCTGACATTGCCCCAACCCCCCACAAGCCAAGACTTGGCACCCATGGGACGAGGTCTTGGCCTGCCGGGGGCTGGGGCGATGGCGATCATCTCCCTCCTTGCTTGTCACCATGTAAAATATGATATTTTTTAAAATTAATTTGTTTTGAAATAAAAAATTTTAAAATTTAAATGTTTTAGAATTTAATTTAATTTTAGTTTAA